>VZZY01010071.1:267973-309701 GCA_013400335.1 Eurystomus gularis | reverse complement strand
GGGCTGCGGGGCGAAACCTGCCGGGGGTCGGGCTGCCCGTGTCCCGCCGCCAGCCCGCGGCTCCAGCGCCCCGCCGGGAAACGTGCCGGGCTTCGCTTTGGTCGTGGGATTAATGGGTTTCCCAGCGGCGCGTGTCTTTGGGCTGAACTGCGTCTCTTCTCATCAGAAACTTTTTTTTTTTAATTTTCTCGCCTGATGTTTTGATGCTTAGGGTGACTTCAGGCAGCTGTGGTGGGTTTTTCGGTTTTGTTTTTCTTCCTTTTTGTGACATAGATCGTAGATTTATCCATTAGCGTCCGTAAACTTGCATTTTAATCTGTTGGCATACTTTTAGTGGGTGGCTTTTTGGATACAGGTGACTAGTACGTAGTTCACACGTGTGTGTATTTTGAGGGGATGCGAGAAGAGCTGTATGGATGTCAGCTGAAACCTCATTATTTGTCTCATTGCCTTACAGCTGTCTTTAGCGCAGTAGCTTGTGAGCGTGGTAGTGCTGATTCTGTCCTACCGTTAAGGTGAATAGAGATGACTATATATTTGCTGCATTATCTCTTCGAAACTTTGCTCAATAGTTGATTGTGGTACGGAGCCACATAGTTGTTTAGTTTTAAGGCCTGAGGGGAATCCTGAGATCTTCCAGTTTTTATTTTCTCTGTGTTTTAGAGGGGTAGACTGCGGTCATGCACATGATACATCTCTAAAATTTTAAAATAAGTGGTTGTGGGAGCAAGGGACCGAGCCAGGGAATATGTGTCATGTAAAGCAATTTTCTTCTATGCCTGACCAAGAAAAAAATGATATGGAAAAACATCAGCTCTGTTTAAAAAAAAAAAAAAAGCAATTAGAAAGCAGTGGTGAATTCAACTTAAGCTATTTTATGAACACTTGAACACAAGAAACCTGGTTGTCTTTGACAGATTACAGCCTCTGACTGAAGATTTTCCAGCAGGCAGGAAAGGAGCAGAATGGGTCTTTCCCCTGTGAGTTCACTGACGTCTAAGAAGACATGCAGCCTCTGTCCCTGTGGAGACACTTTTCTGTGCTCTGCAACTGCTCTCATGAAACTTTTAACAACCTAAATTCTAAATGTCTGATATCTCTACTCTCTTTTGAATGTGAATGAAACTGGCCAATGGGCTCAGAAAGTGTTAGTGAGGTCAGACAGACATCTAGATGCGTGCCTATATACCTACGTGTACGCTTCCCTCCCTCCCAGAGTGGTTGTGTTGTCTGATTTCCTTAGGAAACCAGGCTGAAAAAAGGAGTGGAGGGAAGTCAAACAAGATACGATTCAGTTCCAGTGCAGCTATTGCAACGAGCACTTGTCCAACTGTTTGGAGTCCTGTGCACGGTCCTGGTTACAGTGCGGCCGGAAGGCTATTATTGTTTTGAAGCGGATGAGATCATGTGGAATAATGAAGATAATGTGCTGCATCTCATAGCTTTTGCTTCCTGAATTGTATTTTAGGTTCTAAATCGTACATATATATACTGTTTGACTTCAAAGACAAAGAAGTCTAAGTATTTATACAGAGAAAGTGAGGAGTTCTGTAAGGAAGAGAATTCACATGAGCTCTTTTGGAAGGGAGGCTTAAAAGTGACTTAACAGAATCCTCAAGACTGGAAAACAATGAAATCACTGGAGACGTATTCTTCTTTCTTCTCTGAGCTCTTGCAACTTGCATGCTCTCCTGTCAGGATTTTATTAGAAGATTCTTGATATTATTAATGTTTTAGGTTCTGCAATACTTAGTTTGTGCCATATCTTGCATTTTTGTTTTTAAGATTCCTAATAAAGCACACGACTGGACTGCAGAAGATTATATGACCTTTGTGTGGTCTGTGTTGTTTTTGTTAACTGTTTAAAAACTGTATCTTGGCTCATAGCATAGCGTTTTGAGAAACTTTCAGTGTCTAACATCTTGAATCAATTCTCCACTGGAGTTCTACCATATTTAGGATACTCCAAGTTGCCAGGTATTCCAGGTTTCTGTGAAATGTCTTGCCTTCAGGGGAGCATCCGATGTTCCTTCTACATTCAAGGTCTCTCAAGCTGCACACGTGCAGCATGTTTTATCTGTGTCCCATGAGTCTCCTCACAGGTATGAGTATTTCACAGTATGGGGGCTTTCTGCTTGTCATTGATATCTTATACAATTACCTTTTTATCTGGTGCTTTTTTTCTTTCTTTTTGTGATGCAACAAGTTTATCCTGCATGTGCCAAATGCTAAGACTTTCCGATTGAATAGCACTCTAAGAAAAACTAGATGTAGTATGATCTGTAGTTGTGGAAGAAAATAGCAATTAAGGTAATAAAGCTAAAATAATAAATATTAAATAATAAGCTAAAAGTATTTGTGTTACCTGCACTAATGGGGAAGTTAATCTTTGCTTGACTCTTTTTTTTTTTCCCTGGTCTGCTTAGGCACTACTTGCAATCAGGGTTTTGTAAGCCAAATTATGATCTTCAGCAATGAATCCCATGTGTAAAGGTGGATATGGTTTGGTTTTACAATTAAATAATCCTTAACATTTAGATGGTGATGTAGAAAATGGAATTGTCTCTGGTTTTCACCCCAGGGATTCTGGCTCTGTGTTAATTGAAGGCATAGTTGTCATTAAAACAGTGTATGGTTATGATGATAAGTGATGTCATTCACCAGCTCCCATCAGAACTGGTGTTTCATAATACCACATTTTACATTGATGTATAGGAACACCATGTATCCCGAAGCACTTTCTTTCTATTTAGAGGGATAACGAACCAATACATAGGGCAGACAACAAGGAATGGCGTGGAAAGGGAATGGAAACTGCGTGGGCACAAGCAGTTAACAGTGAAGGAGGGCTTGGTTGTCCGAGTCAGGTACTTTCACAAATGGTTGTGTATAAAGTATGCAGTTTATATCTAAAACAAATCCTCTGTATCCTTGAGTCCTCAGCTCCGCTGCCCGTGTCTGCCTGGTGGCTTGGGGTTATCTAGTACTTACAGGCCTTGGGGAAGGAGGTAATGCCTTCACTGTTCATAGAATCAGTGAGGTTGGAAAAGACCTTTAAGATCATCAAGTCTAACCTCCTTCACTGTTAACTCAATAAGCTTGCTCCTTGTGTACAGTGGACTGTGCAAGGGGTGGTTACACATGGTGGGATAGTGTGCGTGAGGTGAGAGATGGTTTCTCTTTGTTACTTGCGCGGGGAGGATGACATCTCAGTTAAGTTTCTAACACAAGCCTGGTGGCCTCAATCACCCTGTTTGTGTCCTTCTTCCTTTTGCTCATGTTTAAGCCATACTCATCAGCTGGACATGGTGAAAACCTGGAAGTGTAAAGATGAGTTTTTATTTCAGCATACACATGACTTGGTGACTTGATTTTGAAACAGTTGTGTAAATGCTCATTGCCACTAATGATCTAGAGCTTATACATGGCTTGCTTGCTTTTAAATCTTCTGTTGCATGGATCAGTACAACAGAACTTTTTGTTCAGTTTTGAGATTTTTGCACTGTATTCTAATAGAAATAGATTATTGCTAACATTCTGTCAGTATTCTCAGATCATGAACTTAGTTTTAGATTTGGAAAAGTTTACGTGCGTGCAAATTTATAACTTGGAAATGGCTTATGCAGCTTGTTGGTCAATGTTAACCTTGTCTGCAGTTAAAATTGTATTTCAATTCAATGCTAATATGAGCTATTTCTTTTGCTATTTTAAGAAATGCTTTAGTTTCAAGTTATTATATTTAATAGTTTAAAATTCAATGTTTTTTACAATATTCTAGTTTTTGCACTTTTGGCACTTATTGTATTGTAAAAGAAAGCTAAGATGGTAAGTAAAAAAATACATTAAAAAAAGAAAAAGGGCTGTTTGTTGTGTTGTGTTTTTTTTATTATTTTTTTATTTTGTTTTTATACTCCCTCTGCTGGCTGTTTCAATTACAAATACCTGTACTCAGACTTTGTTACTAAATCTGCTCTTCCTTTACAATTTTGTCAAATGAGCAGTTACTTGTATTGGTTTAAATCTGTATTTAAAATGTAAAAAAAAGTCTGTAATTGTTCGATGAAGAAACACTATTTGCAGGAATGGAAAATTTGACGCCTGTTTTATGGAGCAGTGTTTTCATTTTTGTTATACCTTGTATTGGTTTGAACTCTAAAACAATGGAATCTCTTGGTGTGGGAGCCAGTAAATATCACAGAAATAGCAATCCATACATTGTTATGGAAGATTTACTTATCCATTCTATTTATTTAAAAAAAAATACTTTGAAGAACGGCTGTGGCAAAACCTAAGTAATTATGATATGTTTTGTTATATTAAAAAAAATATAAATCATTCACAAGTTTGACTTAAATCTAGAGAGTTAGCTACAAGGCTGCACTCAAAGTATTCTGCAGATGTAATGGATAATTTCCTAAGATACTGGTTTTAGTCCACTAGTATACAGTGGTGTTCATCCAGAATATTTATAGCATTCAAAAATTATAATTCCTAGGAACTTCGAAGATTTATGTACAAAGATTGCTGTATATATTATTGAAATGAAGCCATTGCGTTCCCCGTGGGTGTCAGTTGTGGCTAAAATTGTTCAATATTTCTTATTGATATTTCTGCTAAAAATCCAGACTTTGCTATGTAATGTGTCCTCACTTGTGCTGGTACTTGGCTTCCCGCCGTCAGAGTTTGAAGAGTGCCACCTACTGATTGACAGCTCCTTGCAGTACTTCGTTCCTTTGCCATCTGAAGGCTCTCACAGCTCAGCCTTGCTTATCTTGTGGGATGTGATAAGTTGGTGTGGTTGAACATGGCAACTGTGTTGAATCAAACCTCAGCTTTGACCTCTTCTATTAAATGATGCTATTTCTTCTTTCTAATTTGTTTCAAGGCAAGGAAAGAGGATTTTCATCCTGGGAGGTGGGCATCCCCTACTCAACCCTTGTGCCCTTTTAAAAAGCTTATGAGAAACCACAGTGTATTTCTGTGGTTTCATCATCACTTTTTCTCAAGCTGTCATAATTAGTGTGGGAGGAACCAGCCTGGCTGATGTTTATAGAAGACTTTGGCTTCTGCTGTGACAGACAATGTATTGATGTGTTGCACACTCCAATGAAACAGTTCAAACGGCAGGTAACAGACTTGCAATCATGAATTTATTAACAAATGAACATTCCAAAATGCTCATGATGTGTTCATTTTTGCAGGGGAGAAGGACAATCTGGTTAACAACTTCTATATTTTTATGGTAAATTGATGAATTCATCTTTACTGTTAGCACACACTGACAGTGCTTTATTTCAACTTAGAAGTATGCTAATTATGTTCTTAGAAAAAAAAAGCTTGGCAAGAGTCTGAATTAGTTCAAATTACATATTTGTAATTTCAAATTAGTTCAATTTACATATTTACAAGGAACTCTTTTATTTCAGAGTTCTTTTTATGTATCTTTGTCCCAGTGATGTATCACCACAGGAAACTTTCTTAATTCCCAGCTCCTAAGCACCTTGTCATAGGTGACATTAAGGAAAAAAAAAATTGTTTCCAAATTTCACAGTCTTTTGAAAAATACTTTGATAGCAGTTTTTAGTGTAGGTCAGTGAGATCTTTAACAGTAAAATGTTGTATAATTAAGAGATGCCAGATCTTACTGGTCAATAGGATTAGAATTGGGGTCAATGTGTCACTTGAAGGCTTTCAAAGGTTGTGGCTTAGGAATGCCAAAAGAGAAGGCTTTGGGGTGTTACTTTTAGAGAACTCATGCTCCTTTTAGTGGTTTCTAATTAAAATAGCAATAAACCCCCACTACATAGAAGCAGTAGTAATAATCTCACCCTCTTTGATGCTGGGACTCAAAGAAGAGATTGTCAGGATCTGAGACCACTTAATCCACCTTCCAGCTGGAAATTGTGAAGATTTAATGCTTTCATTAGCACTTATTGATCCGATTCCGTGTTTCTGCATTATCAACCAATTCTTGTGCAGCTGAGTTGTACTTCTCTTCACAAAGTTTATTCAGCTGTTAGTAATTCCCAACATTCTTCCTTCTACTTGCATCAAAAAGAAATCCCCTAATGTCAATCCACAAATAGCTTCTAAAGGAAAGAAAACTTTTGCATCTAAAGTTCTAACAACTTTGTACAGAAACCTTGCATCTCTAATCCTTCTGATTCAGATCTACTCAAAAAAGCAGGTATTTCTTTTTGCTGACAAGCATTGCCATGTTCACCTTAATACCATTTACTTTGCTTCACCCTTTGGGGAAATTCCCAGGCAGGAAAGATGCCATATTCCTTTCCCTAGATATTTTAATAGCATTTCTGTAACATGGGGTTGCTCTGCTGTTTCAGAGTAAGATGTGTAGCCTGAATTATGGTGGCTAAGTGTGCATCCTGTTTATTCTCTTGTAGTTTTCCTCACTGCCTAGTTTTTATTTCGCCATTGTATTTCTTCCACAGTGTCTTTTATTTTATTTCTGTCCAAACTGGGTGAAACTACTACCCTCTCTTCTAATGCTCTTTGACTTATTCTAAAAAAAAAACAGAACAAAAGTTATGTGCCTTAGTATTTCACTAATGATTTTTTCCCTAACATATAGCAGTTAAGTTTATGATAGCCCATTCTTTTAACTTACACAGTTCTTTTGTGTTTATATTTTGGTTTTCTTTCATGCATATACAGATACATTGGCAGCTTCTCCAGAGTGAATTCTTTTTTTCTCAGAACATAGCTCTGTTGGCTGTGCTCTCTTTGCATGGCTTTCTCTTTCTTTCAGTTGTATCTGTATTTTTGGCTTAATATTATTTCTTCCTTGTCCACCCATCAGCTTATTTTAGCTGATGGTTTCCTTCTTGGTTGCTGAATTGTGTTAATTTTTTATTCCCACGGTGTGCCTGTGTCTTATCCTGTCCTTTTTACGATGTTCTTATTTTCCCCAACTGCTTTGGTTGTGTGAAGGCACTATGTTGCTCTTACTCTTCTTCTAGTGTAGTTCACTTCATCTGTATTGTCTGTTTTTTTGGTTAGATTAAACTTTGCATGGTGATTTGAAAACTCTTGCAATGTGTTATGTTTGCAGTGACTCATGGTATTTCCTAATCTGCCACTGTCTACCCAGCCCTAAGTGTGATGTCAGTTGAGGTATTTTTTTCATGCTGTTTTTTTTTAAGCAAATCTAGGACTGATGAAAGTTACTGTTACTTTGATGTAACAGGAAACTGAACTAATCAGTTCCCAAACGGACACTGCCGTAGCCAGTACGCTCAGGTTTTACCATGCCAGGCTCCTGTGTCTCATGCTTGTGAGCAAATAACTTTTGTGTGGATGTGTCTTGCTGTTCCTGTTTCTTCAGACTTCGGTTTAGACCAGTAAAGACTCCCAAGACAACTAACCTCAAGAAGTTGCTCTTTCATGATTCTTGAATTTTAAATGTAGTTCTGTGGCCTTCAATTTATGATTATGAATGCAAGAGGGTTTGGGATTAGAGATGTCCTTTTGAGAAGTTCTTTCAAGAGGTCAGAGAATATGGGTGACCTGCAGTCTCCAATGTTTATAGAACAGTGCATTCCCTTTACAACTTCTGGCTTAGCTGTTGTGGTGGTAGAGAGAACAGGATCATCTGGCATGTTGTAGGAACTTTCATAGGCTGTTTGTGGGTAGGAATGTGCTTGTAGCTTGTTTCTTTGTTTCAGACCTTTTTTGGACTTTTGTCGGAGCTATGTACAGTGCTTATACTTCAGAACTAAGCACAGAGAGGATGTGGGCTCGAGCTCTAGCCCTGTCCATTTTGCTTAATTTTTAGTGTGCTCCTTGGTCCAGTTTAGGTTGATGCCTGCACGTGTATTGGGAGAAGGCAAAGGGGGACTGTTCCTAAAAGGTAATGGGAATGGTACTTGTCTCTTATGACCGTGTGTGAGAAGAGTTCAGCTTTGTAGACACAAGCTGTGTCATGCCCCTTTACTTTGTGGCTAGAGAACAGGCTGTGAGCTGTTCTATTTACTTGTATAGGAACATAGCCATATGGACTATAGCAGAGGAACCGTTATACTGTTTGTGGCACTAGGCTAGACCTTATTTCTACAGACAAGTTCTAGCTAATGAACCACTGGTTCTTGAAGTCCTGACTGAAAGAGGTGTCCAGTGAATAAGGAACCATTGCTGGAGGACATAGCTTGCTGCCTAAGTGCAATTGTTTAGCTTCTTTGTCTTTGTTTTCTCAACTCGCTGCCTTGGAAGGATTCTTAAAAATTATGGCTAAAATGTGTAAACAAATATTCATAGGGGAACAAGAAGACATAGTTTGTCAGTTGACAAGGATGAATGAAGTGATGTGGTGATATTGTATCATATGTTGATGAAAAATGTTGGAGGCTTATCCATCTATGGCAGCAGTATTGAAGGAGTAGAAATCAGAAATAAAGGAGAAGACTGGGATGGTAAGATAAGTTTAACATTTTTGTTGCTCAAAGCAATGCGATTACAGCAGAAGAACATGTTCATCCTTATAGGGAAAGCTATTTATAAACTCAGAGATTTCTTTTTGGGTAGATGAAAGACTTGATATGTAAATAACTCCTAGCAAATGATCAAATTTTGAATAAATCTTTTCACTGAAGTGTAAGATTACAGGTTTTTTAAGTGTGACAGTTATTTTTCTTTTTAATGTCATAAATGCGTTCTGCTTAACTAGATATTTCTTTCCTCATTTAGTAGCAACATAAGCAGTACCTGATGAATCTTGTGTGCTTTATGAATGCACTTACAAATAATCTTTTAATTTATTTCTTCACTTTTTGTAGCTTAATGTTATCGTCACCGATCGGCCAACCACTATTTGATACTCTCTTGTGTATGCCAGCTGGCCTTATCTTTTACCATTATTTTACTGGTTCACTTTGAAAGTTTTGCTGTTCTGTCCTGTGTAGTGTGTTGTGTGTTTTTGTTTTTTTTCTGAAAAGCTTTATTTGTAATTTAGTAATTTATCCACCTTGTTCCTGTTTTTTCTAATCTGGCTACATGTAGAGTGCATGTCCCTTGTCTGTCTTTTAACGTGAATCACTTTGGGTGGCTCTAGCCGTGGATATGTTGTGAGTATAGCTAACATCACTGTGACTGGTTACTTTGCCAATGGTGACCTCTTACTTGTCCATGACAAGGCTTGATTCTTGTTTACATGATGATATTGCAGTTGTTACCTTTTGATTTGACTGCAAGGCTAATTTTTTGTTTGTTTTTGTTCGTTCAGCTGTGTGTACCTTTTTTTAAAAAAATGTTGAACTAATCTCTTTGCACTTTGCAACATCTTGTTTAAACAACTCGTGTTGGAATCAAAGCCACTAGCCATTCTACTGTGCCAAGAAACACTTTTTCCCAACTTGTAAAAGGAGATTTTTGTTTTTCTTGTTTGACCACTATTCTTTTGTTGTTTATGGAGCTGAAGGGAGGAATGGCGAGGAAGCTGAAATCTGCTGTATGTAGAAGAATTGAAAGGAGAACACAAAACCAGTTACACAGTTACGTTGAGCAGTATCGGAATATTGAAATTCTTTTGCTAAAACGTAAATTGGTAAGACTTAAGCTTTGCTTAAATATAGAAACTGACTGTGCTGAACTTTGGAACTTAAAACTGAGTTGTTGAACTGATTTGGAAGTCTGTATAAAGACTTGCATTGGCTTAAACTAATACAGTTTTGGTAGGTTTTAGACCTCTCAGAGATAAGCTCTGATGGGTCCGCTAGTGGCAGCTGAGGTATCTGCTTCTCTGTTCAAAGCCATGATCAGCTCAGCAGAGGTAGCAGAAGAAAGGCTTAAGCACATTGTCGGGCTTCATAACCTGTGATACATGCAGAGGTGAACATCTGCTAATTTATTGAGCTATAGGCTGCTGTGAACTACAGAAGTTACCTTGAGTCCCACTCTGTGTGCTGGTAACCTCTAGAAGCAGGTTACAGGAGGCTGTTAGGACATAATGAAGACATAAATGGTTACACCTAATCGCTTTGTTCCCCTTTCTGTCTTTTAATGCTGGAGCGTCTGACCCCAGAACAAGCAGTTTCAGGGAGCTGAGATGGAAGGTGCCTGTTGATGCTCCCTAGTGTAGAGTAAGTTTTCTGCTCATTAAGTTAACTACGGAGTCAGAGGATCACGAGTGCTGATGGGAAAACAAGCCACATCAGAATGTTCCTGGTGAGTCCATGAGAGGATAACCCCTTTCATGAGCATCTCATCTTAGATCAGTTTGACTGTGCATGGTACAGTTACACCATAGTTTCATGGTCACTTGAAGTTCCTAGAAACTAACCCTCCTGTTTGAAGAAACAGCCTAATTCTTCCTCCTTAAGGCTGCTCTTTCCTCTACAGGTGTACTCCTCCCTTGTGCAGGCACATGTGTGTGGCTCCATGGTGACCTAGATTGAGGGGCTGATCTGAATTAAACCAGACCACAATTAAAAAGGGAGAAGATGCACGCCATTAAGGGTTCATAAGCATCTGCAAATAAGTTGGAAGCGCACATTTAAAATGTGTTATCAAAGGTGGAGGTACCCTTCAGGGATGGGGAAATAGCATGTTTTATGTAATGTAGATTTTACCATCTTGAAAGTCAGCTTTATGAAGGTTTCTACTTGCATGCTCAGTGTTTTTTGTTTTGGTGTTTGGTTTCCATACCTCCTCTCCCATGAACTTTTGATTCACTTGTCCAGTAATTTACTGAGCCCAGGATGTGCATTATGTTGATGATGGGATGTGTTGCTCAATATCTTTTTTTAATTAGCAAACTCTGGATCCTTGTAATTCTATAGTGAAGACCTTCCACAAAGTGTGGAATTGCTAGTTGTTTTGTATGCTTTTGTACTGGTGGTGGTTAAATGAAAGTTTTGTGCACATGAAATATTTCTTTTTTGTACTGTGGGCAGTAATAGACTCTTGCTGCTTGCGTATTACTAAAGAGTGCAAAAGTGATCAGACAGAAGTACGAGAATATTTACTAGTTTTGTGCATGTCAGTGATAAGAAATAATTCCATTCATTATACCTACTCCCTGCCAAGTACTGGGTAAGCACAGACTAGTTCTCACAGCAAACCTGTACGTTTTCTAAACCAGGACATTGTCTAAAACTTAGACAATGCAGCCACCTCTGTCATCTTTCCAAGCAGTTGGGGAAACCATTTCAAATTAGATGAGTGGCTGCAAAGTAGAGAAATGGCAGAGCTGCAATGAGACTTCACGACCTGGTTTCTAATCAGGAAATCTCTCTGCCAGACAACATTCTTTTAATGGTCTAAGGAGAATGTTGCTGTAGCTCCCCATTACTTAGTTTGTTGTTGTGTTTATCTTTCTCTGTAAAGAGCTCCCAGACACTGGAGATATAGGAGCTTTGAATGAGAAACATAATAGTGCATCATTCTCTTCAAAGCCACCAGGGAAACCAGTTTAAATGTGCTTATATTAAAACTATGAAGTGAGGCAATGATTAGTTTTGATTAGACCTACTTCTACTGCTACCACTTCTCTAAGATACATTTTAATTGAGGGGAGAGTTACTATTTTAGCAAATAGTGTTATATTTGTTGGGAAATGGTAAGACCAATAAAGGTGGCAAGTTTACCTCACCAGTGTTAATAAGACTAGGGGAAGAAAGAAGATGAAAGAGAAGACAGTAGAGAAGCTATCCTTCTGGTGCTTCTAGACTGTTTTCTGGGCACTTCACAGTTTTCTGGGCACTTACAATTTTCTGCCTCATTTATTGATTCTGAGCATTAGAATTTGCAGCAGTTTTACTTCACCTTTTAATACAAATTTGCTCTGAGTTTCAGAATATAGATTCTTCCTCTCATATGTTTACTGGTATGATCTGGCTATGGCTAATTGTGCTGCTGTTAGTGCTGTTGCTTAGAGTGAAGTATTAAGCCAGACTGAGGGAGAACTGCAGTTTAGTTATGTGATGGTTTTGTAGGTGTTTTTATAACTCAAACCTGCATCTTCACATCAAGGTGGAAATCTTTGTGAAACTACGTCAGAGCTCTTGAACTTCAAAAAAAATTACTGGTTTTTGGGAGGAGTATTAATAAAGGGCGAAAATAAGGCGAAATAGATAAGCATGTTTAAAATTGTACAGTGACTGTAAAGTAATGTCTTCAGTCTAGATGATGGCTACCGATGCCTTCCTATGTTGCTATTCAGCATGCATGCTGTCAATTACATGCAGAAGCATGGATAATGGTGTCTTCCGGCCTTGTACTGCTGGAGGTTATGTGTGGTCCTGGTGTCTTTTATATTGTTTACCTGTCAAAATGTGCATGTGAAGGTTTAGTCCTTCAGTTTTATCAGCTGATCAGCTGGTGCATGGATCAGTGAACCTTTTGAATTCAGGGTTGGGCTTTATTTAGTTTTTATCAGTTTATTTCTGTCCCACACTTGTCTGGTAATAATGCTGTTCTGAAAAAAAATGAGTGATATATTTATGAATTATTTCGTAAAACACTGTAATACAAATACTATCACCTTCCTGCCATAATGCTTTCCTTTTTTAGAGCAATGCGTCATATGGGTGCCCCCCAAAGTGCTGCTATCCTACTTTGTTTTCATAGTTTTTCTGCTGAAACACTAAATCTGCTCAACTCTGCACCTGTGACAGAGCAATTCAAATTAAGACAGACAAAAACCAATAACCTCTAAACCCCAAGCAATTCAGTGGGCATTAGACCTGAAGTCTGGATCTTCCTGCTGTTTTTTCTTCTGTCTGTTTCCTCCACCAGTTTCTTTCTGCCTAGCCTTTGTGCTGCCTGGAACCTTGCTGTCTCATACTTTTCTTTTAGCAGCCACTCGTTCGTGTCTCTGTGGTCTTCCTAGCCGCTGGTTTTCATGAACTCATGTATTATTTGGTCAAATTTGATTGCAGTTAGTCATAAGGTCAAAACGTATTTGTAGGGGCAAATTTTGTAGCTGAGAAGTCAGTGAAACAATTGCACGTCTTGTTTCTTTTGACCTTCTAAAGATTTGTTGGGTTTTTGTTGTTGTTGCATCTTTGTTAGTTCTCTCAGTAGCATTGAGGTTCAATTAATGATGGCTGTAATTTCTTTGGATTCCTAAAATTTTTAGTGTTTTATGCACAAGGCAGAGACCCATAGCTTCTGGGGGAGAGGTCAATGATGTTTTCAGTAGCTTCTTCCTTCTCAAGTGTAATTTACCAAGGAACTCTGCAATCCAGTCATCATGATGGGAAGTACATCTCAACTGATGTAATGCGTTTGTGTTTCCTGGAAACAGAACAAAATCACAGCTCCGCTCCATTTAATGCAAGATTTTTTGTCATTGATTTCAGTTGACATGATATTTACTCCTATTATTTGATCTTTTTGTTGTAATTGGTTGTTCATGCTTTATGAATCTGATTTCCTGACATCAGCCCCTCGAAGCAGTGTTGAAAGTTTTTAACAAAGAGTACTTTTACAAAATTTTTACAAAATAGTTTGAAATATGTTGCAGCCAAGTCTGATTTCAACAAAACTTATAGTCTCTTCCTCTGTAGACTATGCTAAAACAGGGAATAAACACAGTTGATACAGCAGGAGGGGCTAGATGCATAAAGCTGTATGGACAAATTCTTCAAATAGATTAAATATTCATCTAATCTGTATTACTTCTGTCAGGAATATATTTTCTGATGAAGATGCATTGTTTTCTCTCAATCTCTGTTGGAAGTTAAAATGCATTAAATTGCAACAGTATCGCCTTGATCCTGTCTGCTGCAACAGTAGATGTTTAAACCAAATGACTTCGCTGCATTATACACTATTTTAACTATTTTGTCTAAAAACTCATTTAATCTGAAGTAGAAACACATTGCATCTCATTGCTTGTAGAAATGCACT
This sequence comes from Eurystomus gularis, assembly GCA_013400335.1. Lineage (NCBI taxonomy): Eukaryota > Metazoa > Chordata > Aves > Coraciiformes > Coraciidae > Eurystomus > Eurystomus gularis. The sequence continues at coordinate 295,835 of VZZY01010071.1, read as the reverse complement.
GCGTTTTTCCTAAGATTCAAACCAGAATTATTCAGTGAATATTAGTTTGTGGCCCCTGGAAAATGATGCCTGCGTTGCTAATTTTTTGACATGACTTCCTCTGTGTTGACTTCAGAAAAAGTAAGTTATGACAATATATAGAAGAATATGAGCTCCACGTTACACAAATGGTTGGTTTGAATGCTTGAGGTGTCCATATAGTTTTACTGGGTCACAGTTCTAGAATACAAGACACCAAAATTTATCTTAGTGATAATTTGTAGAGTGAATAATTGCATAATGAATTTATGATTGGAAAATCATCGAGAACACTTCAAAGGAAAGAGCCTTGCCTTAGTTATTCTTGTTCGATGTTGATGAGGATCATAGCAGTGGTGTAGAGGACAGGTTGGTGCTTAGTAACTGTAGCTGATTTTTCCTGGGTATAGGTCAATGTTAGTATAGTGGGTGGAAAGCATACAGCCAACAAAAAAAAAGCAAAGCAAAAAAAGTCCTTCCTGTGTACAGATGCTTTGATCACGGATGTTTTCAGAATTCTGCCAGACTTCTGTGATGTTGTTGTGATGCTGTTCTGTAGAACTCTTTAGGCACTCTAATTCCTTGTGTATGCAGATATGAGAGCATAAATTACTACTTGCAAAGATTCCCCTCAAGTCTTGGTCATAACGGTGCTCTGATGGCTCTGTATTATTCAAAATAATGGTAATTATTTGTGTTATGGGTAATTCCTTATGCTGTTTTATAGCCCATGATCTCAAGGATGTTTGTAAGCCACTGACTGAACCTTGTGGCAGCCTTGATAGGAAGGGAGCGGTAACTAGACAAGACAGTTGTTCTTTCAGTATGCTGTAAGGCAGAAGACTCAGTGATTGGGTTGTTATGTGCTTAACTCTGCATAAATCTTGCTGAGGAAAACTTCTGCAAGTGGTTTAAAAACAGTAGGATAAAATGATTTTGTAAAATAAAACAAAGTATGTTTGTTTGTAACAGCTTGAAGATATTTATTGTTTATGGTCATTTTGTGGCTGTTTGTTTTTCCAGGCCAAAGATGTGTTTGCAATTCAAATCCCAATAAAACTCTCTGAACAGGAGTTGGATTCACAGATGAGAATGGTACATAGATTTTCACTTTATTTTTTTTAGCTTTTCTTTTAACTGGGGTGATGTCGCTAAATGCAATTTGTGAATTAAGTGAAGACTGGTTTAGCTTCAGATTTCAGGAAAATGGACTTGAAAGGACACTATCACCTGACTTGAACTAGTGAATAAGGTATGTTAAACTGGTGAAAGTTTTCTTTTTTTCTACTTCATAGAAATCTCATCTGAAACAACTGTTATACTTTAATTTTTTTTAAAAATAATTTAAATCATATTGAACAAGTAAGTTTTTTCACATGGCCTTTTTGTAAAATTGTACATTGGCACAAGCTCAAGGCCATGAACTGCATTTTGTGTTTGTAAAGAAAATGGAAATCAAGGGAAAGGAGGGAATTGCGAGTGGTGATGGATTCTTCTAATGAAGCTTTTACCCAGCTCTGCTGCTAATTTCTCCTTACGTTCATGTCTAACAGAAAATGGAAAGCACCTTTCCTTTACCGCTTCCCCCATGATAAAAAATAGGGCCTTTTTCCATGCTGGCCTGCAGCTTAGGGTGTGGGAATAGCGACTCATGTTTTGCTTATGAAAGCATTGTCATATTTTATGGAAGTTTTTAAGGAAACAAAACATTAAATAGCTGTTGTACAAAGAGGCACCAGTCGTAAAGTACACTAGAGGTGTATTTCTGAATAATGAGTTGCATTTTGGACTTGAAACAGACTTTTTATTCCCCCAGTGTTTGTGGCAAGTATTAAAAATGTGTTAAGGACAGTGCTGATCCTGTAGAACACAGAGGTGTTTCTCCTGGTGGGATGCTGCAGACAGGCAACTCCCTGCTTGCCCTTCAGCCAGTTGTGCAATGTTCAGAGCTGAAAGTCTGTCAACATTTTCTTGTTGGTTTTTTTGGGACACTTGTGGAAGGAGATCATCAAAGCTCCCTAACAAACACACTAAAAAGCTTCTAGGATAATGAATTGGATAAGGCTAATTCATTTAATTAACTTCATTTCATGTTTTGGAGAAAGCACAGTCAAGTTGACCGAACCAGTATATTTGACATCTGAGTATGTACATTATATTTAACTGAGATTTTCCCTCTTGAAAGAGGAAGGCAAGAAGCTGCTGGAGTATCTGGTTTACAGCATATTTAAGACCTTTTACCCTCCCACCTCATCTCACAGCGATGGTTCTTACTAAGTCACTTGCTACATTTTGCTTGAATTCATCTTGATTTTCCTGATTCTGTTTTAAAAGTTACAGAGACTTTACTTTCTGTGATTCAACAGGTGGACTTGTGACATCTTTGAAAATCAGAAGGCTTTGTAAAAAATCTTAGTTACTGTTTCTGAGGCTGTGTTGAAGAAACGGTGCTGTTGGTTATGTCTGGGAGACCAGAGTCCAAAATATGATTGTAAACTCATTTACCATTCTGCAGCTTTTCTTTTGGTATTCACATAATTGCATGTGTTTTTCAGTGCTGTGGCATTTTGGACTACTGTGCTGAGCAGATGAAGTAACCTTTCATCTTACTGACTTAATGGGCAAAAGGAGGAAGGGAAATACTGCTTTTAAATGCTGTTGTTTAACTGTGAACTGCTAGAGCTGTTGTAGTTTCACTTAGTCACCTGCTCCCTTCCTTGCTGACTGTAAGTTATGCATGCTTTAGATTTAGATTTATGGTAAGTATATTTTTCTTTACTAATGTATTGTACCTTTGTCAGATTCCACTGTATTATTCATGTAGAAGGCAGGCAGCTGGCAGAAGCTAGAGAAGGAAATAGAGTACTACCAAGTGCTGGCAACAGTATTTTTAAGAATATAAACTGATCTGTTCATACTCTCCTAAAATACAGAGATGGGATTCCTGGTGGGACAAGGTGATAGCTTTGCCTCCCTCTTGGGAGTGTCTGCTGAAAGGGTGAGACAGCTTTCAGTGGCCTTTCCTCCTTCCAAAAGTTCTCGTATGTTTTGTTAATTGACTCCTACCACAGGCTCTTAGTAGTTGCAGTATCTTGAGGAAGTGGGTTCTTTGGGTTCTTTATCCTATCACAACTCCACTTCAAGAGACTTTTCTCTGAAAGACCAAGCACCTTCCCCCATGTTGACAGCTTTACCAAGGGAAAACAGTTGTCAGATGAATGAAATTGGTAGCTTTATAGATACCCATATGGGTATCTAGCAGTTACCATTCTGTGGCTGCTTTAAGTGGCCATCTTACAGCTATTTATTATCTTGACTAACACTAGCAGCATAAAGGGCTGCTTGATTCTACTGTGGAGTGTACTTTGAAAGATTAATGTGTGCAGCATATGTTAATAAGAGGAAAACGGAAGAGAGCAAGAAAGCATATAAAAGAAACAAGATAGAATTTCATAGTTTCCTTGCCAATCAGAAAATAAACAGCTGGAAAGACAATTGGGACATCAAGAAATGGAAGGGGCAATAAGGAATTTTCTGGCAGAAGAGGAGGATTTAAAAAAATACCAACAAAACAAAAATAGATTATGACACATCAGTTCATATTTTTCCATTGAGGAGACACAGTCCCACCTCCTCAAGTTTCTGAAAGAAATTCTGCCAGTCTGAGGAGCTGAAATATCAACCTTTGATTGTGTTTCTTGTGATACATTCATTTTCTCTATATTTTAGGAGCATATAGGGACTGCAGGGTTTTTTTTTATTGTGTAAGTCCTTTATTGCAAATAGCAGCCAGTTTTCTGGTAGATGCCTTTTATGGTGCACTCAGATTTTAATGCTTCCTGAATAATTTCCTTTGTTGCAGCTTAAAAAGGCAAAGAGTGGCCTACCACTAAGTTTCTAGACAGCTGAGCTGACTGTTAGAGGGCTTTCTTTGCAGGATTTCTAATGTAACAGGAGGATGGTATTTCTTGTCCATTTAGGGAGTCTTACCATCTTTGGACCTTGAATCTATTTTTTTTAGAGCTATTCAGAGTGTAGATTACTCATATATACGCTTTCATACTAAAGAAATTGAGTTCAACTGCAAGTTAAGCATGGAAAGGCAAAAGAGCTTTACAGACACCTGAATATCAGAGGGCAAAGTGTGTCGTACCAATAGTGCTCTTCAGACTTGAGGTTTATATAGAAGTGGATTTAAATATTAGCAATGGCAAGGAAATGTCTGAGGCTTTACTAAACAGGGAATTTTGCTTTGTTCCTGTTTCCACTCTTTCAGTGTTGCTGAATTTATTGCTGTGTGGGTTTGTGGGGTTTTTTAAATTATTATTTTATTTTTTTTCTCCCCTCCACCCAGCCGTAGGGGACACAGCTGTCTGCCCTGCAACTGTAATCATTAGCACTCTGTTATCTCACATGGCCGTGTGAGGACTTTAATCTTCTATATAATTGGTGGTGGCGATTGCTGCTAAAGCTGTAAAGGAAAAGCATCCGTTCACCTTCGTGTGAAAATGGATGATTGACGAACTCATGAATGTTTCCCCTGGGCTCTGAACCGAGTAAGTAAGGCAGAGTACCTCAGGCAGTCTAATTTCCTGGCTTGATAATAGACTGGGAAAAGAGCCATTTGTTGTCTTCAGGGTTGTCCATATATGGACAAATCTTTTGCCGGGCTGAGTAAAAACAGTCATCTTTCAGGAAAAGGGTAGAATGTTACAGGATTTTGGAAAATGAAGTTTTTATAAGCAGAAGTCTAGCGTAGCATAATAAATGGTTGTTTGCTTCAATGCACTTCAAAACAGCCGGGGTTCAGGTTTGTATCCTGGAAGTGCGTTGGAGAACTGCAGCCATAAACATTAAGCGTGTAAGTGTGTTCATGCTTACTCTGGTTGTTTGGCAGCCTTTGCTTTGAGAAGGACCAATGCTGATGCTGGTGCAGGCTAGACCTGTGGGCTTTCACTGCCTTTATATTTAGTTTTGGATTAAAGACTAGGAAGACATTTAAGGTGAAGTTAAATACAAGAAAGAGTATTTCAGTCTTTGACCATCTGTGGCTCAGCAGTACACTTGTTTAGCGTGGTATGAAGACCTTTAATAGCATTCCTTGATGATTTGGAGGATCAAGCTGATCATTACCATGTAAGAGATCCAAGAACAGCTGGACAAATCTGAAGTTGACTCCAGAATTGTGGTGCTATTTTCCAGCCATTCAAAAAATTTGGTTTTTATGTGGAGTCCCCCCTGTACTCAAGAGTACTGTGAATTACTGAGTATGTGTGGGGGAGCAGGGAAACAATCTTCTCTCAGATGGATCCTGAAACACCACAAAATGAGCTTCTTTTAGCCCTTGTTGGAATGCCGTTATCTCTATGCTTCATCAGATAACAGACTTGAAGACAAGAAGCGAGGGGGGGTGGGAGTGGGGGGGGTAAATAAATCAAACTCATGGTTTCAGGATTATGTTTTATCTGCTAATGTAGTTTCAGCTGGTTACAGTATTTTATGTTTAATGTCTTTCTTCCAGGTGTAGTAGAAGAGACCTTGATTTCTGATGAATAGGGACCATATAAAGAGTCCTTGATTCCTGATAAGGAGCTAGTTATAGGACTCATCACAGTGTTTGTGTTGTCAAGCCCACAGGCACCCTGGTTAGGACATTGGTTTACTTCTGATGTAGGGGAGATCGCGCAGTATACTGAATAACAAAAATCCTCTGTAAAACTCTTATGTTGCTCTGGAAATTCACTTAGAGTTGTTGTGTTGACTGTCTTGATGATGGGTTTTTTTTTCACATGTTAAAGCCTACAGCAGATTAATTTTTTTTTTCCCCTACCTGTTGTCCTCAGAAAGAGAAGGTATACAAGAGAAAGTAGGCAAGATTTTTCTTTTTTTTTTTTTTTCTTATTGTAGTTGGAACAGAGCAGCCTATTTGCTTTAGGCATCACTGAAAATTTCAGCTGAATGACTTACACAGAAATAAAATATTGTACAGCAGATTGCTTAGATTTGACAGATCCTTGAAACGGAATGATCTATTTTTTTGGCAGTAGGTAGGAGCCTTCTCAAAAGTAGGGAAATCCTCTTAATGTCTTTGTTGTCTTAGAGGTTGGGTGAAAAAAGGTTATAAAAATGTATCTTTGGCTACTAAAGTATGGAAGATTCAAGAGGAGGAGGAAGGAATGGATATAGGGGAAGACAGCAGCACTTATCCTGTCTTTGGGACCAGGATATTTAATTTTTACAATGGAACAGCACCCAGATTGACTGCATTACTGGGCAGGACATCAGATAATGCAGTTTCCATAGTCTGTAAATGTGTGGGATTCTGTAAGATTAACTCTCTTCAGTCAACAGGAGATTGATGTGGGTTGAATTTACCATTTCCGGCCTAAATTGTAAATTTTGTGGGTTTTTTGGGTTGGTTTTTTTTTTGTTTTTATGCTGTGGGAAGAGTTCTTTACTTCTTTAAGGATTTTATATGTGTGTTCTAAGCAACAATGACTTTCGTGTATTTTTTTTTTTTAACTGTAAAAAGAAATCATTCATTTCTGTTTTGCCTTTTAAACTTAGCAGTGAATGTTGCAGTTTCCTGGTCATCTTACAGTGCTTTCCTCTTACAGAGCTGAACCCTGCACAGATCTTCAGCTGTGAAAACTATTGTTGTATTTTCTTCAATTTCTTATTAAACTGAACTAGTTGAAACCTTTTCCTGTTTTTGCTATTACAGTTTTTGCTGAAAGCAAAAGACAGTGCTGCAAAATAGTTTCTTATTACTATTGCCTGCTTTCAGAAATACTGAATTGATTATTGAAAAGAAAATTCGTATCTGTTCGTAGGTCCACAGCAAACATTGGACCACGTTTTCACTTGGCAAAAAGTTGGGGTGAGGTTTGGTTCAGCTAACAAAAACCAACTGAGCCAGATAAATATTTTTCTTTCCTCCTTTACATGAATCTGTTTGTTGGAGGTGAAGCTTACACTAATAGATTCATTTCTCAAGGAGAATGAATATGAAAACATACATGACTAAAAAGGTGTATGTTTGAATTAAAATAAGGTGTATGTTCCTTTTAATTTTACATTTCACTGACTTCTGTTTTAAATGTATACTTTATGCTTTCCTTCATATATTGCACTAATACATAGTTTGCATTAAGTAGATCAATTAAATGGTATATTAACAATTCACAGAATCACAGAATGGTAGGAGTTGGAAGGGGCCTCTGGAGATCGACTAGTCCAACCCCCCCGCAAAAGCAGGTTTACCTACGGGAGGTTACACAGGAATGTGTCCAGATAGGTTTTGAAAGTCTTCAGAGAAGGAGACTCCACAACCTCTCTTGGCAGCCTGTTCCAGTGCTCCATCACCCTCATAGCAAAGAAGTATTTCCTTATGTTCAGATGGAACTTTCTGTGTTCCAGTTTGTGCCCATTGCCCCTCGTCCTATCACTGGGCACCACTGAGAAGAGTGTGACCCCAACCCTTTAGGTATCTATAAGCATTGATAAGAATACCTCTCAGTCTTCTCCAGACTAAACAGCCCCAGGTCTATCAGCCTTTCAAGAGGGTCTCTCAACCTCAATAGAGAGATGTTCCAGTCCCTTAATCATCTTTTTAGCCCTCCACTGGGCTCTCTCCAGTAGTTCCCTATCTCTCTTGAACTGGGGAGCCCAAAACCAGGCACAGTACTCCAGGGCAGAGTAGAGCACCACAGAGTATTACTGAGCAGTAGCTTGGCTGCATTCCACCTCCAGCACAAAGCTCTGCAATAAGTTTACTTAGCATTAAATTGAAGATTTTGTGACATGCTAGTGAGAAGCACTCAGTTATGGTTTGAAAGAATGAGACTTAGATGATTGTGAGATTGATCGGAAACCCGCATGAGAGATCACCCTGAATATCTACCCTACTTACAACTACCTTAAGGAGAAAAGTAACAGAGTCAGTGGGGAGGTTGCTAAGGAAGAGTGTTTTAGGCTGTGGGCTGAGTGAGGAGGGGTAAGGATTAGACCGCAGAGGAAGCGGTTTCAGCCTAGGTCTAAGGAAGAGTATGATCAGGCAAAGAGAAGGGCAGGGATTTAGGGCAGATTTATATGGTTAGGTTGTGAACAACCATTAACAATTTTCTCCTATTAGAGGCTCAGTTCTACCTGTTTTAAGGTGAGAGGGTACTAGATTGCCCATTGCTGAAGCTTCCATCTGCTGTATTGTTCTTCCTTGGCTGATGTCAAAATTTAACATTAAGTAAAGAAGTGTGACCACATTAGTGTGTTCAGGTCTCAAGTGTGCTTTCAATGTGACTGTCCTAATTGTTCTCATTACTTCTTGGTTCACATCAGAAAATAGTCCAAGAGAGCATCCATCCATTAGCTGGATTATTTCCAGACTAAACAAAGCTGGTATGTGAGCTACAGCATTCTACCTAACGAATCTGGTTTGCTGTATAGAACCAAATTGGATCTAGTTTGAAATAAAACCCATAAAACCATTAAAAGTACGAATGCTGGGTCTGCATACTCACTGCTTTTGTTCAAAATCCACTCCTGGGCAGTCTGTGCTAATGTAGGCACAGATCTGATTTGCACATCACTCTGCTTTGAAAATTCAGCAGTGCCACAGGAATCCTTACAGTGGTGGTAGTGGCAGAAGGGGGGACCCAGGGTGTGAGTCATGCATTCATGTTTTGCTTGCACCTAAGTGTCTGAAAAATGACTTCTGAAGACCAGGGTCTGATGAAGGTCTTTGGAAAGCATGGTAGAAATAGTGTAGAATATTGCTTTAAGAATATTTCATCAACCAGTGAAAGGAAGTCAAATGGATACAGATGAAGGATCACTTTATCATGGGCCTATTCAATCTGTTCGTGATTAATGTGTTTGTAAAACATAGCTGAGGCTTAGATATTACACTGGTTTGAGATGCTATCGTGAGTTTTGGTGTTTTATTAATGTTATAAATTTGATCCTGCTGAACTGAGTCTACTTGCAAGGAAAATCACTATTTTTTTTGCTGAGAACAGCAGTATGCGGTGTGTTGGATGTAGTTATGGAAAGTTCAAATCAGCGCCATTATATGAAGTGCCATGATGCTGAAATAGGAAGTAAAAAAAAATCCAATATACTTTCAAAACACAAATGATGAGGGAGGAATATTACATTCTTCCCCACACCTAAATAATTGCGTGCCACTCAATGTTCTTTCTCGCTTATAACTGATTTTTCAGACTGAACTACTAATCTGCTGTTGCAGGGTTTTTTTTGCATTTATATCAATATTGAATTGGATAGAAGAGTCCTAATTTAAAACACATAATGAGCGTTTTCTTGACGAAACTTGTGAATGTTGATTGGTGTTTTTGTTTTTGCCTTGTCCTCCTGTATCTAGCCAAGTACATTTTTTCCTAGCCTCATAATGGCTAACAGACAAACTTATGCTCCCTTTTCTGACTATCTAACCCTGTTAAAGTAACCTTAATCAGAAAGGTCTGTAGAACACATTTGTTAGCTGCTACTTCTCATGTACAGAATAGCTCCAGTGGGTGTGTTCTCAGTTTCCAGTGGTATGATTTAATTTTGAATAGTTCTTTTATGTTAATCTTCAGACTGTCCTTTGTCTGTATAAATAAGGCTTTCTTCGCATTCTCTCATATTTGTTTTAGTGTCATTTCTGGCTAGATGAGCTAAATGAGAATCACCCAAAGCTTGCCTGATTCATAAAGCAGCTATGATAAAAGAGTGAGTGCGATGTTTCAGGTGTTGTGTAGCTGGGTCACGTAGCAGGAGCTACTGCTTTCATGTTACCAAGCAGAAAAGGAAAAGGCCAATTTCAAGCTACAAACTTGACTTCCCATTTGGCAGTGCAGTGTTACTGGCAGGCCATAGGAACATGCATATTTACAATAATAAATAGAATTGAACATCGCATCCTCTGCTGGGGGCTATGCTGATACCATTTTAATTAGATTCCTATTTGTGTTAAGACCGTTCTGATTTGATATCTTATGTCATTGATCAGTGTAACATTATAAGTATAACAAGAATTTATATTTGCTGTCAAGAAAATGAATGTTTCAGCAGTGGAGCACAGAACCAGTGTTAAGCATGAACTGTACCTTACTCTCACTGAGGTTTATATTGAAGCTTTCCCTGACTCCTGTGATCTGCAATGAATCCCTTGATGGATACTTCCAGGTCTGGTGCATTGGGAGCATTCTTAACCTCTTTCTGTGTGGCATGGGGGAATGTTCATAGGATGGTGCTAGCTACCTTGCTGGGATTCAATAATTTGTGTTTTCATGAGAAGCCTTTTTGTTATATTTGCTGGAATGCCAAATAAGATAAAATAAAAAAAATCATGCATGTGTTGTAATTGATTCTACTCCTAAATACTGTTTTACTCTTTTTCTGTTCTCAGTAAATCACTGGTTTTACCTTCAGCAGGTGTAGCATATTCTCCTAATGCTGATGTTTTATGTATCCATGGTCACAGTTATTTGCAAGGGTTTTACTGACTGATAACAAAACACTTATCCTATCTTGCAGTTCTATGTATTTCATTACTAACACTATAATCATCTCTAGTGCAAGCACTGCAGAAACATACTAAAGTTCGGTGTTATCTCATTTTTTCTTGGAGTAATTCAATAGAGCATTCAGGCAGTATCAAGTACTCTGACATATTTATATTGTTTGGTGCTCGTAATGTTAGGGAGGGAGTATGTATGTTTGTGTTTAGGTTTTTGTTGCTGTTTGTTTTCTGTTGTTCTTTTAAGCCAAGCATTGTCAATACTGCTGTGGCAACACTAGCAGTTCATTAGTTGTTTTTGATGTACAGAGATGCTGATGTGAAGTTGGAGTAGGAAGTAAATTGTACAAACTCTTGTGTGATAAATACTGTGTCTGTACTGGTCTCAGCTAAGTTAACCAAGGCCTCTTTTGACTCCCAACAATACACACTAACAAGCTAGGCATTTTTGAATGTTAGTAGTGCCATGTAGCTCATATGGAGGACACTGGCAGCAGTGTCACCGCAGATAAGGTGATTTTATTAATTGGTATTTTGTGTAATTTTACTTATGTACACAAATTGTTATAGTATAATGGCATTTAACCTTGATGTAGTCTTTGTGGTGTATGCATTTAGGTTACTTATATACTTTGTGTACTTTCTAATTCTGAAAGGGTATAAAGGTCAAGTGCCCACCCTTCTAACAAGATCTGAAAGCTCCACCTGGGACAGCATGCTTGCTTTTAGATTATGTTTCTTCCAGTAGAAATTTGGTGGCATACAGCTATAAACCTTTCAGACAGAAGGAAGACTGCTGTGTTTAGCAGTGCTGTGTATATAACATTAGTACTAAATGTAAAGTAAATAATTTAAAGAGTGGAATGTATGGAACTGTTTATTACTCTGATTTGCATTTATGTTGAAATCTTAATTTTTGTTTCTTTAAATGTAATTTAAAAAAAAGTCAAGAGAAAGTAAGTATTCCCCATTCCTTACATTAACTGTTGCGTGAAGGATGTTGAGATCACACTTTCATAGAGATTAAGCGTGCACAGTCATCTCTTTCCACAAGAAATGTGTACTTTGTGTGCCCACTAAGACAGCCTTCTGGATAGTGTAGTATATGCTCATGTAGTTAATGATGATAATGATACCATTTGGGCACAGGAAAGTGGGGTTAGGTTTGAAGGATGTGCCTGAAGTTGGTGTATTCTAACTTCTGAATTCTGGCATTGCACAAGTGGGAAATGATGACATAAAATAGTGGCTTTGTCTTAAATTTCCCTTTTTAAAAAAAAAACCAAACCCACAACAAAACTGAAGAATCAGCAAAATTTCATTATATTCCTATTGTAAGTAATACTAATTAAGCTAATTAAGAGTATCTGCTGGTTACTGTGTAACCATATTTGGTGAAGTCTTTATGCATAGCTATGTATCACTCTGACTTTACTGTTGTAATCCCTTCTCCCATTTTTAACCCCATGAGACACTAGAACTAATTAGACAATGTGCAAATAAGTAGGAGTTTACTGAATGTGGGCAAATCTGCAAATTTTCTATTACAGTTTTCTGATATAATTATTTGCTGTTATTTGTTCAATTTAGGTTCAACTGATTTAACACTAGTTACAGAAAACTTTTGTTTAAAATCTGTGTTTTATGAGGTGATGATTTTGAAGACTAGTGTTGGGCAGTCTTAACTATGAAGCTAGACTGTTACCCAGTCATGCATTTTGTAAAATTTATTAACTGTAGATTTTATTTTTACTTCGATAAATTGCCTGATGATTTAGCAGTAATTGTAGTAATAATAATAATATGTGATGCCTGCTTTTGTTCATGAAGTTATGTTAAGACAAATATCAATAAGAAAGGAAAAAAATCTGGACAACAGTTGGACCACTGAGACCCTGTGCTTTGAAGTTTTAGGGCAGTCTGACAAATACTTGAAGCCAGTGTATGCCAGCACTGCTGCTAGGAGTTGGTGCTGGCATTTCTGACATCTTCTACTTGCCAGCTCAAGGGAGGGCAACGCAAAACATTTCCCTGGAGAGGGAGTGTGTTGATGTGCCTGAGAACAAACAACAAGGAAAACCTTGTGAGGAGAGGAGTGTATAGTTGAGAGAAGAGGAATGGGTGCTCCAGAGATGCTGACATATGACAGATCACATTATCTGTTGAGCTAGCCTTAGGCTGGACAAAGTTAGAGTTTGTCATCTCCTGAATGAGAGAACAAGTGATTAAGTAGTCCCATGAGACTTAACAGTGGGACTAATAAAGCTTTTTTTCCTCTAGTTTTGTCTGGTGGCTGATCCCCCTCTGTAGATACCCTTGTGTGTTACAAGGATTTAGCAAATGCTGCAGCCTTTTTCTCAGTGGAGGCACAGATACACCCTCTTTTCTCCCAGGCTGATCATGAATACAAGTATTCTATGGTGATCTCAAACAGATTAAATCACTGAAAGAGATGAATATTTTTAGTTGCAAGTGAACAGAACTCAATATTTTCTCACATATGTGTGCATTTGTGCACACATGCTATCAAATTTGCTCATTCCATTTAGAAATCATGCAAAACTGAAGTTGTTTCATGTGGAGCTGAATTACATGTTCTGAACTTAGTATCTCTAGAGACACCCCTTCCCCACTGTAATGCTTTTGGCCTGTGTCCCTGAATACTCCTCATCCCTTCAACCTTAGTGGCCACATGGAAAAGATGTGACATGACTGATGGTGTGGGCTGATTGACTAAACCCTAGCCAGGCAAGAGAAAATCTGAACCTTTTTTAACCATGGGCATGCCAGTTTATCCGGTTGCCAGTGGCCATAAAACTTTCACTAATGTAGTTATCCTTGCATAACTGTTGTCCTGTGTTGGTTATAGTTGAAGTTGGCTCATAAGCCCACAACTTATTAAGGGATGGAAGCAGAGAGGCTGTTGGTCTGGCCAGTCAGACAGGAATGGGGCTGAAGGTGTGAACACTGTGGAGCCCGGGTGTTTTCTCCTCTAGAGTCCTGCAGTGGCTCTGACTTGCACAGGATGTTTCCAGACTTGCATAAGTGTAACAAGGCGAATGCGGAGTTCCTCCTTTCTTTTTGCCTCTGCTTTACTCTCCCATATTGTGGCATTTGTATCCCTGATGCCAAGTTGCAGGGCAGCATGCGGTCACTGCCTTCCTGCCTGAGAAGGTGGTGCGCCAGACTCTGCAGGTCAACAGACTGGCTTATTCCTGTGCTGTGGAGTGGACGGGAGCATGTTTTGGTGTAACGAGTTGAAAAAGCCATTATCCTCCCGTGATGTGTGACCCAGCATCTGACTCTCTTGAGGACTTGGGTAACTGCAAGAAAATGGGCTGGAATTCTGTTAGCTTGAGAAGTAAGTCTGCTTGCAATCATGTTTTCATCGCCATCCACACAATTATTTCAGTGCTTTTGGTGTTAGAGACAAAGTATTCTTTCAGGCGAAAGCTCTTGGTGATATGCAATGTTTCTCAATGTGTTGATGAAAAGTGATGTTGTGGTTTAAGCCCAGCCAGCAACAAAGCACCCTGTGGCCACTCTCTCACTCCTTCCCTGCCAGTGGGATGGGGAGGAGAAAATACAACAAAAGGCTCGTGGGTCAAGGTAAGGACAGGGAGAGATTACTCACCAGTCACTGTCATGGGCAAAATAGACTGAATTTGGGGAAATTAGTTTTATTACCAATCAAATCCGAGTAGGAGAGATATAAATAAATAAAACTAAATTTTAGAAACACCTTCCCCCCCACCCTTCTTCCCATGCTCAGCTTCACTTCCAGTTTTCTCTTCCTCATACCCTCCAGCATCTCAGGGGAATGGGGAATGGGGGTTGTGGTCAGTTCATCATGTGGTGTCTTTGCTGCTCTTTCCTCTTCGGGGAGGACTCTTACTGTTTCCCCTACTCCAGTGTGCGGTCTCTCCCATGAGAGGCTGTCCTCCATGAACTTCTCTATCATGGGTCCTTGTGGGCTGCAGTGCTTCATAAACTGCTTCAGCATGAGTCCCTTCTATGAGGTGTAGTCCATCAGGAGCAGACTGCTCCAGCATGGACTTCCCATGGAGTCATGGCCTTCTTTGGGTGTGCCCACCTCATCTGGTGTGGGGTCCTCCATGACCTGCAGGGTGGAGATCTGCTCTACCGTTATCCTCCATGGGCTTCAGGGGGACAGTCTGCTTCATGGTCTTTATCACTCTGGCACACCTCCCCCACTCCTTCACTGACCTTGGTGCCTGCAGAAATTGTCCTTCTCACATCCCGCTCCTCTCTTCTGCTGCAGGTTTTCCCCCTGTTGTCACAGAGGCACTACCACTGTTGCTCACTGGCTCAGCCTTGGCCAGCAGTGGGTGTCGGGGAAGTTTCTCGCAGCTTCTCACAGGAGCTGCCCCTCTAGCCCCTGACCCACTACTGACTGCAAGAACCCAACACAAACAGGAATCAAGGTGCTCAGAAGGCAAGAAATTAAGTGTTGGGGAATTTAATCCTGATATGGTACGTAGTGTTATGGTTTAATGGTATGTAGTGCTAACCACAGAAATGAGCAGTGGATGGGATGTGTGTCACAGGGAAGGAGATGTTGAAAAGAGGGCAAGTACTGTGGTGAGAGGTGGATTTGTAGGGGAAAACAGTTTGTGCTAAGGCTTCAACATTGACCCTACATGTTCTAGTGATGTTTACTTCAGCCTGGCTCCACTTCAGTTCTGTGCATTATGCTCCAGTACCCTTGGAGTATTCAGAGGAGCTCCACATGTGCTCTATGACTGCTCCACCATGGGAACCAAGGTGTGGTGAGTGGAGGAGATGGGGAAATTCACTTCAGAAGCAAACTTCAGAGCCCATGATGTATGAATACTGTGCTAGCATGATGCCAGCATAGATATGTGCTCCATAGGGTGCCTCTGGAAGTGCTCTTAACACTCTAAAAAGAGCACTTTGGATACCCCTAGAATCTTCTAGTAGTGCTTTGCTTAAGATATCTCTCTCTCCAGTGTGTGTGATGGGACGCAGGTGTGGTGATGCTGGGCTGTCCTGCATGGGTGAGCCTTAGGCTGCAGACACTTCACAGCAGAAGCTTCCAGAGAGCGATGGTGGGTTGAAGGCCAGTAACGCAGTGTGCCAGAGTTGCCCATCAGCAGGCAAGGGGCAGGGCACTTGCTGCTCCACCCTATCCTTTGTCCTTGCTTCCCAATAAGTGACCCGAGTGTGGCACCAGCCCTGGTATGCAGCATTTATGTCCTCAACCCCAATTCACTAGGGTGGTGTAAAGCAGTGGGTCAGAGGTGGCTGAAAAGTGACACCTGGACCTGTGGGCAAGTTGGGGGGGAAAAAAAAAAAATAAGGAAAAGGGAAGGAGAGAAATGGCTGAGGAAAAAATGCTTGGGAGCCAGGGCTTGTAAGCAGCATAAAATGGGCAGGGCTGGCCTGTTGAGGGAAAAATGATGGAAAAATAAGTGCTGAGGGGAAAAAAAACTTTCCTATATCAAAACTCAGAGCTGTTTTTTGCTCTGTATGTATGTGTTGCCTGAGTGAGCAGGCATAACTGTATTTGAAATTCTTTCAGCAGTTTGGTTGGTTGGTTTGTTTGCTTTAAAATTAACACATTTACTACTAATGAGAAGAGGCTACAAAAGCCTATTAGCCGAAATAAATGCGTGCTGGCTGTCTGCATTTTCTTTCCAGAAGCTTCTCTAGGTCCTAAATTAGTTTTCTGATGTTAAAAGAAATATTTCATGTTTCATTTAAAGTATTTTTTTTTAAAAAGTAATTTTTTTTTTTTTTTTTTTTAAAGTTCCGCGGTTCAGTAGCTCTGAGGAAGCCAAAGGTTAGTGTCAGTGGTGGTTTAGCCTTCAGCAGCCAGGTCGGTGCTATAACTATAAGCACTGAAGCCAATGACAGGTTTTGGCAGGTATTTGCAGACCACCAGAAGATAAACAGACAAAAGCAGGGCCAGGTGAGGTGCGATGGGGAGAAAGCTAGTGAAAAGGAAAGGAAGAAACCAAACAAACCATAAAGCCAGCCAGATCGGGTGGACTGAAAGGTCAGTCTTCCATGTGAGGAGAAATGAGCTATTGCTGAGTAACTCCATTCATGGCCTGGGCCTCTGCTAGAGAGAGGTTAGCAAGCTTTATAAGGTGAAGGAAGGTGTCAGCTCCTTTTGAGGAGGGAAAGGTAGAGCTGGTCAGCTGAATGGGATGAATTATCCGCTTTTCTAGGATTAAAAATTTTAGCAGTGCTTGTAGAGACTGGGACTTAAAGTGAGAAACCTTTGCTAATAAGCATGCCTCACTAATGTGTTTGTGACTGGCAAATTATTTGTCTGAAGAGGGTTCAGATCTTGTTTGTAG
This sequence comes from Eurystomus gularis, assembly GCA_013400335.1. NCBI lineage: Eukaryota > Metazoa > Chordata > Aves > Coraciiformes > Coraciidae > Eurystomus > Eurystomus gularis. Next base: position 278,948 of record VZZY01010071.1, on the reverse strand, counting down.
GAGGCAATTCCGTGACTTCGGAATGTATAATTTTTTTCTCTTTTAGTATCTGCAAGGTTAGCGAAAGGTGTATTTTAAAATTTGCTGATTCAGGTTTGCTAGTTTCTGTTTTTCCACTTCAACTTTAAAAAATGTGATAGGCAAATGAAGTTAGCAAAAGGGAAATCCTTTAAATTTTTTCATTCTGAAAAAAATATTTCTGGCCCTGCACCCTTTTCTTCCCCCTGCCTGTGGACACGATGTGGCTTGCCTACTCATTTGACTGACCTGTCACTTCCGTCATTGGCAATTGTCTACTTTTGTGTGGAGATTAATGAATAGTTTGTTATTTCTTCTGTCAAACCTGAAAATCTTGGAGATGCGAAGTACAGTATCAGCTTGTAATCATGCAGCTTTTGAACATGGAAAACCTGGTAATGCTGAGGGGAAAAGGTCTCCAACAGAACCGGTTGGAACTAGTTTTTACTTTCTTCTGTGTCTGTAAGGGGGCAGGAGCTCACCGTAATCTTAAAGGCGAGTGTGCTGTTGAATATTGAAATCACTAAGATGAAACCCAAGGGCTCAGTGCATTAATTAAGAGACATTCATATGACTTTGCATGTAAGTGTGTTTGTTTTCTAAACAGTCTGCTTGTACTCTGCTAGCCTGTGCTTGGTATGCTTTGTCTGTGGGAGCTCTTCCTTGCTCCTCTGCAGGAAACGGGCTCCAGTTGTTGGGTGGTCTGGAGCTTGTACTATGTACAATGCATGTACGTGTCTCTCAAGAGCCACAGGGAAAATGTCTGCTTATACCGTGGTTAAAACACTTCTGTGTTCAGTGAGTTTGAACAAGCTACATTGACTTCTTCAATTAGATAGTTGCTCGTTAGCAAGTGCTTCAACTTTGCTTCTACTGTGCTGTAAAATGCAGAAATGGTAGAAAAATGCAAGGAGAGTGGGATTCTAGAGTTAAAGCCAGAATAACAGGAAAGAAAATACGGAGAAGGAAGACAAGCATTTTTGGGCCGCAGAGCTCAGGGAGCAGGACAGCTTGATTATGTTTTTGGAGAGAAACTTGTTGAAAGGAAAGGAAGAAATTAGGATGTGTGATGTCAGTAATCCAAAGAGAAACAGTTAATAAGAGTTGGAGGAATGGAAAGTTAGGCTTTTTTTGGCAAAGATTCCCATCTGAAACTAATATGAGAGTAAAAACAACAATAAATATCAGTGAAATGTTAAACATTAAATAATCATTTCCCATAAGTTCTGAGGCTCTGTTGAAGGTACTTCATGTGACAATATTTTATAAACAAAAACAATTCCAGTTTGGGATGTTTAAATAAGGCAGTGCTTTGGCTGTTTACCCATCAAAATGCAGCATTGTTTATGGTTACACCTGTTATATGCAGCTGACAAACACATAGTGTAGAAACTTATGGGTCTCAATTGTTTTAAGTAAACGTATTTGAAATAAGTAATGTTTTCTTAGTTTTGAGTTTTTGGCACTGACAGAATGATAGATGGGAGCGGTAACTTAGTGGATATCTTAAATTATAATTCATGATATTTTTTTCAACAGCTAGTGTAGAATATCTACAAAAAGTAGGCCTTGCCAGATTGGATGCATGTCAGGTGAGAATAATGGATAACTTTTCAAAGGCTGAATGAGAATTTTTTTTTTCCTGATCTTCAGAAAAATAAAGCTTTTAATTTGTATGTATCAAATCTTAGGCAGGCCTGACCCTGCCTTTTGGCCAAAGAAGTCTGATCAGGGCAGGACCAGATGAGTAATGTTTGTGGTGGTTCAAATCCCTGGCGACCCATTCTGAGCAGCTGCAATTCCTAGTTATTGGAAAACTCAGGTTTTGACTAAGACAACAGCTGGGGTCTGGCAGGTTAGTAATAATATAACAAATTAGCATTATCAGCTTGACAATGGCAACAGCTTTAAATATTGACTAGGAAATTTTAAATTCCTTATTCCAGCTTTGCTTCTTGGCTAAATGCATTAAAAATTGGCAGTAAAATAAATCCTGGCAATACAATTCACTGTTCACTGTGTGGTGTTCAGGAGTAGCGCAGTAGAATTACTTGGTACTTTTTGTATTAAATCGAAAAGGAACTTGTTTTTTTCCTAGGTTGCTCCAATCCACAGTTTTGTCCTTTTGAAAGTCTTAGTCTCAGAGTAATATTAATATGCTTTATAGAGGTGCCTCCTGGGGGTCTCTACTGTACTCGTGAGGTAGCTGGGTTTGCCTTATCATCTAGGAAAATAAGCCCCCTAGCTTATTATTTTAAGACTGATCTAATGCAAAAGGTTTGATAAACAAGAGGACCATGTAGCATTTTTTTCCCCAATTTATTGATTGCGGATACTGTTCTGGTTAAAAATGAGTGTTTGCTTTTTTTTTTTTTTTATTTTAGTTTAGTTCATAATACTGTATTTCATAAACTGGCAACAGTATCAGATATACAAGAAAGCAAATGCTGGATATGGGAAAGTGTGTAGACAAGGTGGTATTTCACATGCCAGATGAAAATTAAACATCAATACTTTTGGATGCTATGACTGAAGTTTCGTAATATTTTCATTTGCTCGTCTTCTGCATGTACACATGCAAAAGCAGAATGGAAAGTTTATTTTAAAAAAAGCTCAAGGGAACATTTCCAAGTCAGAAAATATGCATATATTTTTTTAAGAAGATACTAAAAAAAAATTAAAATCTGCCTGAGGTATAGATATAATTCCATCCATTACTGGGATACTGGAAGGACTGAAGGACTGCACACAACTTTGAGACTAGATATCTCATTTCTGTGCTCTACCTACTGCTAAGGACTGTGGCGACCATTGGGCTGAAAAGCTGAGCAAAACATGTCTAATCTTAAAGCCTTCTGCTTTTGAGTAATAGTCTGTCTTCTGTGTTTCATGTTATTTTTTCAGCCCTGGTCATATTTTCCGTTTTGTTAAGCTATCGGAAGTGATCTGGCTGCCACGAGCATTGTAATGACTCTACTGCTACTTCTACAGCAACAGTTTTCCTAGTGGCTCCTAAAAGGATAGCAGTCGTTACGTAGCTGTGAGAGGAAAAAATGACATAGCATGCGGTGACAAACAGCACCAAGAAGAGTGAAAGGTAGAGGATAGATGAGGATGTAGAAGATAGATGCCCTTCATGTATTTTTTTTAGGTTTTTTTGGTTATGCAGCGGTAACTGTATAAATGCTTCTAGACGTTGCCACTAAGACTGCACATCAAATTATGTGCTCAGTGGCAGTTTGCCACTGCCAGAGGCACTAATGCATATTTAATCTGATGCAAGGTTAGAGGTAGTGCTGTCTTTACCAAGAGATGCATCTGTGTAAGTTCTTGAAATTGTAGTATTATAAATTCTGCAGTTATAACAACAACAACAAAATAATAGTGCTATTACATTGAAACAATGTCAAACAGTGTTTTCCTAAGCCTTACTAACAGATGTATTAATACATGGTCTTTGTAAGCTTAGGTTTTACTTGGAGTGCATTTAGTGCTGTTGAATCTGGAACTGGAGAGGAATAACTACAAGTATTTGTAATTGGATTCCTTTGGTTATCCAGAGTTACTGCACTAGATGTACACATGAAAATACCTCCTTGTTTTCTTTTCCCTGTTGGGTTGGTTGTTTCCAATTCTTTTTGTGATATTTTGGGGAGAATCTTAAGCACTTTCCACAGAGAACTACTTTAAAGCTTAAATGGTATGTATGCCTGTGAAAGCCAAATTGGCATACTTAATTCAGTGCTTGATAGAGGGGAGGAGTGATCTACTAGTTAAAGCCTCAGCTACTTCTCTCTAGCTAGAGCTTGCCTAATGTTTCTCAGAATACCCAACTTGGTTTGTCAGTGTTCTCCAGAACTGTCTTGAAACAGGCTTTAGAGACCCCATGACACTTTCCCTGGGTACTGATAATTGCACAGTAATACCCATGTGACTATGTATTATGGTATTTAATTTTCCTTCATGTTTTCAGCCTCTGTTCAGTGATACTTAGATGCAAACAGTTCGTTGAGGGACTGACGCCACAATTCAGTCCTCCAGCATTGCGTCATAAAATTAATTACAGATGACCACAGGCAAAATACTGTCCAAAATTGTCCATAATCTTAAGAGCCGCCCCACAGAGGCAGACCCTGCATCTCCAGAGAGCCAAAATTAACTCTGAATCCACACTTGAATCATTCACAGGCAGCTCATTGCAAGATCAGTTTTAAATTGTGACCATGTGACACTTCCAATTTACTTACAACATTTGAGCAAAGAGTAAGGAAAGAACAAGGAATATTGTTTACATGCTAAAGCTAAGATAGGTGTAGATGATTTCATATGGACCTGCTGAATATATTGCTATTTTATGTTATGTACGTAGCAACCATTGGCAAGGTGTACTGCTAAGGTTAATAACTAAAGAAAATAGAAACAATGGAATAGGATATTTTTTGTTGTTAGAGGAATATTGGTTAGGCCAAAGAAAGTTAAGTAAAATATAAATCCAGCTGATTATCAGTTCATTGTTAACTGTTAATCTCAAGAGTTTATAGCAGATGTGTCATAATAGACAAATTTTGCTTCTTTTCAGTCACCAAGTGTACAAACTAGCAGATTAGTAACAGGCTTTGGTATTCATGTGTTTACAAAAAAGAAAAGGCAAGCTAAGCTAATAGCTGGACAGTTACAGCTGCTCAAAATAAAATTGATACCCATGTTATGAATTCTGTAAGCCATGTAAGTAGTGAAGAGGAAAAACACTTTCTGTATTTTTAAGAATGATTTTATAGTAAGTATTCCTGTAACCTAACATATGAGGAATTTGGGCAATTTTGTTTCCTATCTGTCATTATTATTATCCATATGTATTAAATGTTTGGGTCTGGTTATCTTTTAATTATGTAAGAAGACAAGCTTAAATAAAGGTAATATGCATTTTTAAAAATGCATGAAGCTTTTTTGACAGAATTAATCTGTTTCAGCAGAGGTTGATTATTATTTTCATCAGCTGATTATTGCTTACTTATAAAAATATTCTAGGTTTTAAAGGCTGATGATTTAAAAAAAAAAGAGAGAGAGAAGCAGTGAATTCCTGGCAATAACATAGTTCAACTAAGTTTAACCTTCTAAGTATGATAGGAATTTTTGCATCCTGACGCAGTAACAGCTTATTTGATCATTCTGACTGAAAAAACAAGGCTTAGTCTGCTGTGCTTTTATATTCTTGCTTGGTGGATTGACTAAAGGAATTATTCACCATAGATTAATCATGGTATTCAGCAGCCACTCCTCCATGTTAAATAGTTCCAAGAAAAGTTCTAAAAATAAGTGAATGGCAGTAAAGATTGTAAATGTCTCTCAGTTTGTTATACACATGTCTTTCTGGTTATACATATGTTCTTTACTGTAGTCTTTTGGCACAAAAGCCATTTTACAGGTGGACAACTGAGACATTTACACCTGTATTGTAAAATGTAGCCACAAATTTACATTTGTATGTGCTACAATGTCTCTCCTGAAAATTCTGTTGTTTTTTGTTTTAATTGCTTTCATAACATAGAGTGAACCTAAATAGAAAATGAACTAGCCCTTCTGACAATCAGGCTGAAGAAGTCTCTGATGGGTACCAGAATGTGACATCTGGAACTGCTGGTTCCTACTGAGTGGTTTGGCCTTTAGAACTTCCTCAAGATCTCATGGGAAAATTATGTCAGAAGTGGAAACAGAATTTTTTTCTCTAGAGCAAATCTATTTTTATTAAGAAAAATATTATAATTAAGGCTTCATCATGGTTTCCACTCAAAGTTCCTGGTTCAAATGCTTATTGCCCTCTAAAACTTAATGCTCTTTAGGTAGCAATTCCCAGGCTTTTCTTCTGGCTGAGAATGGTTATTTTGGGAATGTGCATTAACACAGTTTTCTGAGGGAGAGGAGAGACAGAAATACGCTTTATAATATGTGACTGAGCTGTATTTATCATCAGTTATCTTCTGTGTGTTTCATTTGATGCCCCTTTAGCCTAATGGGGCATCAGATACTATGTACACAGGTGGTTACTGCAGAAATACTGGATGCCTCTTCTAGTTCCTCAGTGCTCCAGATATTAGAATCCATGCCAGACTGTGGCTAGCCTCATGTGGAGCTACTCAGTTCTATGGTTCCTTTTCCATCTTACCAGGTTCTTCTGTTGTCAGTTTTTCATATTTCCTAAGTATCCAAGCTCTGATTGCCCCATATAATAGGTTGTAATAGTTGTCTATCTATTATGGAGGGAGGGGGAAATGGTTATAACAAAAAGTATATACACAGTGAAGTAAAGAGAAAATGTGGAAGCTAGTTTAAGACTAAGCAATAGGCGTAACCTCTAAAGCGTAAACCTCTAAATGATACCATGCATGCAGTTAGCTAGGGTTGCACCGTTTGAAGAGTTAAAAATCTATCTCTTGTATAACAGGCCATTTATCAGTTTATGGAATTGCTTTGCTCTCTTTTCAAGATTTGTAATTTGAATCAAATGTAAGACATAATTTCCACATTGAGTATTCTTTTTATTTTTTTTTGTGTTACATTAAGAATAACCTAAAAATTAAAGCTTGTTTGTAAAATCCTGGGTGTTTGAAGTTGAATCCTGTTGTCATTTTGTACATGTACTTTCCACTGATTTAGATGGAACTGCTGAGAATTTCTGTTGCAGTACTGAATTCAACTCAACTTCCTCTCCATTGTTAACAGGGAAATATTGATAGCTTTAGCATTACAAAAATCCTCTGTTAACATGCAAGACTAACTTCATTTTTTCACATGATGTCCTTACAGCAGCCTAGGATTTCTTAGCACAGTATATTTTCTGCTGTGTAAAGGGTTGTGGCTTTAAAAAGGATTAATGAGTTGGTGTGTGAAATCAAGGATGTGACCAGCTTGAAGCATCCATTTAGAAGTTTATGTGAAGCTTTGGGCCTTGCTGCTTGCATGTCAACTCCTACAGAGAAGCCCGAGCAATTATCAGCATCTGTGTGTTTGTCCTCACCAGACCTGCAACTTGAGTCATTGCATGCTACTTTCTCAAGGTTGTCAACACATTTGAAAGGATCATCTGGACACTCTTCAAATGTTTGTTCAAAGCTACAAACACTTGTGGCTTGCCTTGGAATCCTTTTGGATAAACCACAGACACTCAAGCCTGAGGTAACTACATGAAACATGCATGACAAATGTGTTGATTACTTCTACCTAATTGTCACTCAGCTTAGAAAAACAACCCACAAATCAAAGAGAAACCACCAGAACTTTCAGGTCTGAAAGGCTACGGGTTTGTTTTGTTGAGGCTGGAAGTCTGACACCTTTCAAAGCTTCTTGCAGACAAGGCCTTATTGTCTAACTGGAGAAGCAGAGAGGTAGTACTCAGTGCAAGAGGAGACATAACTTTCAGAGATAAATCTCTACAGCAATCCATTGCCAAAGTTTTTTTTGTTATCTGTCCCTGCCTGATTCGGGAGGAAGGGCCAACCTTATAAAAAACAAAGCCAGGTGGATTCCCAAGTGTTTCTCTTCTCTAAGAGCAAGGCTGCTTTAAAAACAAACAAACCCTGGGATTTACTACAGAACTACAACATTGCAGTTCTGTGGCTAGCTTTTACTAGGTGAATTTCTTATATTTTCTACTTTAAAAAGCTTGCAAGATTTCTTATTTTAAAACTTGAAGATGAAAAGTATTCTTTGTGCAGCAATTTTGAACCCTTTTACAATTTCAGTGCAGTTGTAGACGTTTGTGCGTGGGAGTCACTTAAAATTTCTTATGTATGTGAATATGCCTACTGAAATCCGTAATACTTAAATTTGGACACATGCTGACATGTTTGAAGGTTTTGAGTTCTAGGCTTTAGCACAGAAAACATTTTCTGAGTAAAAATCTTATGCTGCAAGCATCATCTCGTGTGCCTTCCCACTCAAAAGCTGGAGTCTGAAAAAATTAAAAGCTGTTAGATTTTGCTGGCAAATCTGCTGACGGATTTATGAACAAACGGAAGCCTTTTTCTAGTGTACTAGTATTGGGAATGTTCATGTACCTGTATCAGTAAAACCCTTTCTTCAATGATGAACAGGCAATGCAGCCTCCTTGCAGAAATGAGTGTTCTGGATAAATCTTAAGCTCTCAATCCAGAGATCACTGTGAACAACACAATCCCTATGTGTATTTCAAAAAGGTAAATGAATAAATTTTAACATTGCACTTTGCCCTTGAAGAGAACAGCTCAGTGTCATTTTGAATTATGATGGTATTATCACTATAGACATCCAGTAAGGTACTGGATAATGTGCTGTAGTCAGCTGGGAGCTTCTGGGCAAAAGCCTGTAAATAAAAATGGCAGAAGAATGACATTGGATCAGCCAGCCACTGAGAACATATAAGAATCAGGTAGAGCCATCGTTCCTGTGTAATAGGACTTTAATTGATGTAATTAATAGAGGGCAGTTAATAGAGTTGCTTACTAATGCCAAACAGTTTGTTATTCTCCTGCTGCATGGGGAATGTTTAGGTCTAGAGACTTTTCTTTGAGAAATTAATGGTTTTCTGTATGTCATTGTATCTTCCATAGTGAGGAAAAATGAGATGAAAAAATAATACATTTAAGTAAAGCTTTGTGGAGTTTTGACTGCAAATGGCTTCAGTTCACTGAGAGGATATAAGCGTCTTCCGCAGTGTGCTGCGTCAGCTTTAGCTGTCCTGGGAAAGTTTTCCCAGAAGGGGGATGTTAGCTGGCAGTGTATGGGATGAAAGAGTGCCCACAAACAAGACCAGATCTCTTCAGCTGAGCTGACCTGGTGTTGTGAAGACTGTCCAAGCAAAGTCAGCCAGCTGGGAATGTTCTGCTGGAGCGCTTCAATTGCTAGCAAGATTCTAGCTGATTTTTATTTTTATTTTTCCAAACTTTCTAGGGTGCACAGGGTCTAAACTTCCAGAAAAGTATCATTCAGATGTGCAAAATAAAGTCAGGTAGTACAATGTGGAGGTCTGGAACTGTATCTGTAACTTTACAGTAGTGAAGTAAAGACTGCCTTGTTTGTTTTTTAGAAGAGATTTTGTTAAGGTGAAAAAAATGAGTTACCGGGGGGCCTAACAGCTAATATTTTTGGTCTGAGTGCTCTCTCAATCCTTTTAAAAATATCTTGAAGCAAGATGTTTAGTTTGGGCTTTTAGCCTTATAAACTGTATTTCTCTGTGAGAAAATAGGAATGGATGTTATGAGAATTTGTAATTTCATATTAGTTAGAACTAAAACCAATGCTCATAATTGTGCACGTGTCTATCGTGTTTTCTTGAAAGTAACCCATCCTGGTAGTTTTACTGAATTTTGTGGGGGAGTAAATATTTTGCCTAAATAGCTAATGTATAGAAGATTTATTTTATCCACATGAACCTTACAATATTCTTGATTTTTCATACTAGTGTCTTGTGGGGCAGTCTTACTAGTTCAATTAAGATAGAAGCGTAAGATTGTATAGATACCACTGAGCCTGCACTAAAAACTATTTTGTAAATATTGCTTTATTTAAAATTTATTTTTCTATGTATCTTCATTCTCTCTAAGTTATTGAAATAATAGCATAGTAGCCCCTTTTCTGCTACTTGTGTAGTATTTTCCATGATGGAATGCAAGAAAAGCAAAACATTAAGTAATTCCAGATCTTAGATGTTTTACATAATTGACATTTAAAAACAACTTAAAGTTGTTTGAAGTACAACTTCGTCATAATAGACTAAAAATTATTTCTATACGCACAATTTTATCTTTTTTTTTCTTTTTTCTGTACAACCCTACAGCTGGTAGTCTTGCCAAAGCTAACCAAGATCTCTGTGGGTAAAAAATGAAGACTTAAAAACATAAAAAAACAACCCCAAACCTACATTAGTCTTAAAGAGAGTATGTTTGTAATTTAATTATTTTAATATACTTTGAGCCTATTGTAGGGTTTTCTGAGCTAGTGTTTGCACAAACATATACCTTTCCTGCTATGATCTTTTGAGGGATCTCATGCTAAGGAGTATTTTAGGAAATTTCATATGGTTAAGGACACAATTTTTTTTTGTTTTCCTTCAGTCTGTGCTGAATCATTCTGCTAGCTGTGGACATGTCTTATCTTTGGATAAAATAATTCATACTATATGCAATTGTTAACTTTCTCATGATAATTCATGAGCTAGGGTATGTTAATCGTTTGTTTTGGCTATTTTAGTTCACATAATTCTTTTCCTTCAGACTTACACTATTTGTGCAATTTTGATTTCCTAATGCTTTAATGCATAAAGCTGTTGAACTGAATTACATCAGAATGTCAAAAAAGCAGTGTTGCCTTAAGGTCTGATGGAGTTTCTTTAACTAGATAGAAAAGTTTGGGGATCACTTAATCCATCTCACGTGGATGTTGGGAGCCTTCCTTTCATCCTCTGTTTGCATAGCAGTTTGAAAACTGGAGAAAATAGTTATGGAAAGTAAAGGAATCAATAAAAATGATTATAAAAGAATGATCAATAGCAAGTTTTTTTGCTTTTATTAGAGTATTTTTAGTAGATGTGGTCAAGATGAAGGCTCCGCTGATAAATAGGATGTTCAACCTGTGCAGGGTATAAAAAGAGGACCTTCTTTTGCTAGCCACAAATACGATTACCATTACACATGTGAAGAGATCATTCTGATTTCATTATAGTAAATACATGAGTAGAAATAGCATGTAAGTGTTGGGTATTACCCTAAGAGAAGAGGTAAACTTTGAATGAAAATAATTATATCCATTTTGCAGATATAAAACTAAGGTGTATAGAATGAAACAGTGTTCCATGGTCAGACACAAGAATTAGGGAATTAAACTTAGTATTTTTGATTCTCAGGTTATTGGTTACCAAAGAACTGTTCCTCTTTTTCAAGTTGAATTTTGAAATAAACCATTCAGTAGTTGAGTAAATAACATG
>VZZY01010071.1:221546-267947 GCA_013400335.1 Eurystomus gularis | reverse complement strand
CCCCCCCCCCCCCCCCCCTTTATATAGTTTGTCATCTAAATGGAAGAATGAATAACCTAGCTACTCATCTACAGTTTTAATTTTTCTTCAGTAACAGAGAATATAAAATAAGCCTTGTTATTTTTCGGTCTGTTTAGAATTGCAGAGAAATTAATAGAATATATTTTACATTTATATATTAAAATCAAATGAAACAATTTTTGTTCCTTAAAAAAATTGTTTTTCCTCTGCCAACTTGGGTGCTGCTTTTTGACATGTACTTTGAAATATTGAATTATTTTAATACAAAACTGCCACCTCCTTGTGAAGTTTCATAATTGTTCTTCAAGGGTTGCAGCTATAAGTAGTTGTGTTGAAAGACTGACCATGTTTGAACAAGGTTGCTAGCTGTGCTGTGCCTCTCCAGTAATCTCGTCTGTGTGATTCTAGGAGGTCACACTCTCAACCAGAGGGCCAGATTTTTTTTTTCTTTCTGGTGTTTAGGCCTAAAGCTCGCCGCACTACTTTTCCAGCAGATGTCAGGGTTGTTAAAGTCCCCTAGCAGGATGAGCGCCTGTGAGTGAGAAGCCTCCTGGAGCTGGAGTAAGAAGGCTTTATCAATATTACCATCTTGATTTGGTGGCCTGTAGTAGACACCAACCAAAAGGTCCCCTTTGTGCCTCGGTCTCTTTAGTTCTTATCCATAAACTTTCAATCTGCTCATCACTATTGTTCAGGGATAAATTTCTTGATGTAGAAGGCAATGCTTCTGGCTCTCCTTCCTCACCTGTCCCTTTTGAACAGCCTGTAGCCATCGATAGTTGCACTCCAGTCATGGGTTTTGTCCCACCAAGTTTCAGGAATGGCAACCAGGTCATAGCTTTCTAGCAGTATGGTGGCTTCCAGCTCCTCCTGTTTGCTGCCTATGCTGTGTGTTAGTGTAGAGGCACTTCAGCTGGGCTGTTGGCTGTGTCACATTCTTTCATTCCTTTGAGGTATTTCACTGATGTTTCCCTGTTGGCCCTTATTACCTCAGGAGTGCCTGGCTTCAAGTGTGCTGCAGCGTCCCCAGTACACCTCAGAACAACAGGTTGAGGGCCCTTACTAGCACTCCATCCCTCTAACCCTCTAACCATGGTGTGTCACAGGCAAGCCTGATATTATCCCACTCCTTCTCCAAATCTAGTTTAAAGCTGTGTCAGTGAGCCCTGCAAGCTCATGAAGAAAGACCCTCTCCCTGCTTTGAGAAAGATGAATTCCATCTGATGCCAGCAAGCCTGGTGCTGTGTAGACCATCCCATTGTCAAAAACCCCGAAATTGTGGTGGTGACACAAGACATGGAGCCATATATTAATAGACTGGATCCATCTATTTTTTTCTATGTCTCTGCCTGCAACTAGAAGGAGGGAGGAAAAAATAACCTGTGCCCCGTATTCCCTCACCAACCATCCCAAGGCCTTGAAGTCTTTTCTGATCACTCTTGGACTATGGGTTGCAGCTTCATCTCCACCTACATGGAAGATTAGTAATGGGTAATAGTCTGAGGGCTGAATTTTTTTATTATAGAAACAGATCAGATTTTATATTTGAAGAATGCCACATTTGGATATTACCTAGTATATATATGTAGTCACTGTGTAGAGCCTGTGATCGAATTATGTAAAAAATGACTTGTGCTAATGACAGCTGGCAAAGCATTGGTACATGACTTAAGTTTAACACTTAAATTGACTTATATTAAATAGCTTGGTATTTTATATTTGCACTGAGATCTTGATGATTGTCTTGTTTTTTTAAAAAAACCTGACCAACCCAAAAAAAAACCAAAGAAGGAAAAAGAGGGGGAGCTGCAAAATGCAGACCCAAGGTAGGGCCTCTTTTGTACTTGAGCAGCCAGGTAACATGACAGATTAGCAGATATGGTCTTTGACTATGATGCACATTTTTTCATGTGCGTCTGTTTTTCTTGGCTAATGCAGTATCACATCCAATATTTATGTATGTGTGTCATAGATCTGTAACTATACTTAAAATTCATTTATCAATGATGTTTTTTAATTGAATTAGAAAGTACTGTTTCTTGAAAAATCACAGTCTTAAGAAATGTGCCTTCTTTACGTCATGTGACACATGGGGGCACATGATCCCATGTGAAGTCGTCTTTGGTAACTGTCAGTAACTTCTATATTTATCATTTAACTCAATAGGCTGCAAGCCACTGATTCTGTATCTCAGTCCCTATGCACAGGCCATTGAGATGAGCACAGGGTGACTTCATCTAAGTGCAGAAATTCGTTGACAGAGGTTACACTGAAGATTAGTTTCTAAAGGTGGTGTTTCTCTTCAGGCTTCTGATTCTATTTTTTTCTCTCTATCTTCTAAACCTGATAAAGCATCAGCCTGTTTGACCAAAATAAAGTAACAAATAATAAGTCAGGAAAAGAAATTAGTCCTAAAAACCAGAATCAGAAAAACCATCATATTGTGATTATTTGATAGATGTTCACAGGAAACCAGTGGTTATGTAGGATTTCACACTAGAGACAGTTTTTAAAATTTAAGTATCCTTGATCATAAATTTTTATTTTGTGTTTTATGTAAGAATGCATTATTGGTATTTAACTAATAAATAGTCAGGTCATATTTGGAGAAGCAAGTGCACTACTTGTACTGGAAAATTTCCCCAAATACACTAATCTCATAGTGCATATTTAATTATCCTACTGGCAATGTTGACAAAGGCTCAGGAGGTGTTTTCATTTAGTTTTTCATTTCTGTTACTGTGTTTTGACCATAAAAGCATATTGTCTCTTTGGATGAACAATTGCCCCACAGACTACACAGTATTACTGTGGTTCAGAAAGTTGACACAACATGAGGAATGAAACTTGAAGCAATGGATGATTGTATCCAGTGAAATGTTAACAAATTTTTGATGATACAGTTTACTAAAACAGTGTTTTGAAGTAGCAAAACTAGAACCTTCATTAAAGTGAACAGAAATCCATGACAGACTGTTCAATCCTGGAGGTGTTCTTGGAGCTCTGCTGAATCCTTAGCAAACAAGGTTTCTGTGCAGGCATTTAGGAGTTTTCTTTTGTTCTGTACTGATGTTAGTCTGGCTCACTGCAGTAAAAGATGAAAAGTTTACATAGGGGAAATACCTGGAAGTAATTATAAAGATTGGTCAGGGGTACAAAACCACTAATTTCCACAGATACTTTAACAGCTTCTCATTTTTTCTTGTAATTTATACCTTGTGATTCAGCTTTAGAGGTAGAATAGCACTTAATTTAAGGAAATTAATCTGAAGGAGGTGACTTTTTCTTTTGCTGTCTGATTCATACATATTATGTAGGAAGGGTAGGGTAAGAGAAATCATATTTTTCTGAGTAATTACATTAATTTTTCAGTTGGAATAAATCTTGGAAAGCAGATGTTTTACTTGATAATTACCTTCCTGGGTGAATGTTTTTCTAAATACAAAGGTTCATTTGTGCAATCAAGTTTTAAGCTTGGAGTTGTACAGTGTCTTAAGTATTGATTGTCCCTGAGAATAATTTGCTATAATAAATCTTGCTGAAGCTGTGCATTTGGAGAAATAATTCAGGCTGTTTAAATCTTGTTTGCAATAAGAAACTTTATCAATTCAGAGATATCCTGGAAGACGTGCTTACATTGATAAGCTTTTTCATGAGTATATCATATTCCTCATTTCTCTGGTGGCCCCTTCTATCAGCTGTATGTCAAAGGGAGCATTGTCCCTCTGACACGCACATTGTTCTGCCTTCTCTGAACTTAAATGAGAAGTAGTTGTTCCTCTCTCCTATAGGCATGTGGGGAAAGTGGGAGAAATCTCCATTAGGATTTTCTACAACCATATGCAGCGCGGTAGGCCAAAGTATAATCAGAGCTCTGTTCTGCAGTCCAAGCTGGATCACAAGTCCCCTTTGACCTCCTCCCTCCCGGTTATACACACCTTCCTTCCTCCCCTCCCCCCCCCTTTTTTTTTTCCTTTTCTTTTCACACTGCAGAGGTTGAAGTGCCAGACCCTGCAAACTGATAAGATAAGAACCACATGGTGCATTGCCATAAGCCAAGGGACCCTACTGGGTCCACTGACGCACGCAGTCCTCCCCTGATGTCAAACAGCTGATAAGTAGCACCTTGGCTCTGGTCCCAAACCTCTGTGCCAAGAGAGGAAAAAAAGGCTCTTTGTCTGGAAAAGGCAGCTCTGTTGAGATATTTTTTTAACATCTTGCTGCTTTTCTTGAATTCAGGCCAGAGTTCTGTCTGTTTAAACTATTTAGTATTATTTCTGAATTGTTTGGCAAGAATAGATGTCCGCTCAAAAAGTGTGTTTAATTCATCATGCATGTTGTATATTTGACTGTACTTGCAGCATCAGACACGCAATACAGCGTGTAGTGTTTATAAAGTGTGATAGCCAAGCCCCAGTTAAAATGCTCTTTAAAGCTATATGAAGCATGCTTTACAAGAACCTGATACCTTACCATGGAGCAAAACAAACAAAATCACAAATTTAAGATTACATTTATCATAAAAATAATTAATTAGCTATCAAAATGATTCCATAATAGAATAGTACTCTCTGAAGTCCTTTACCTTTTTCATTGTTGCTGTTAATCTTTATAGTTCTTATTGTTTGACCTTCTGTAATAAGTCATAGTTTTAGCACATCAGATTTTGAAAGAGGTGCTCACGCTTTGAAAGTATATTTTCTCTAGTTCATTTTTCTTAACAAAATAACTTTTGTGAACATTGTGGAATCTTAAAACCTTTGGAAATAAGGTGGGCATGTTAGCTTACATGACCTCAAAGCTTTAAGTGTTGTGGTATTCATAAGAAAGGAAGTTGAACACATTTTATGATCATTTGCTTATTTTTCTATATTCATATAATCCTTTTGTTTGAAAATGGTACGTTCATCTATAAAAGTTTCAAAATTTGCATTGTTATTTGCAATTATGTGCATGTTCATTTTTTCACATTTCAGTGTGCTTGCAGATGTATTTATAGGAATATACAGTGACAACTTTATTTTATGCTGCTGTAAAGCCAAATCCAAAAGAGTCAGGCCAAGATGACCCAGTTAATAACAGATCTCAAAGGCTTGAGTAGCCGCTAGTGTTATTGAAGCCCCTCTAAGAGTGCTAGAGGCAGCTGCCGTGCGTAGTGAAGCAGTGGCAGAATGGCACTAACATAGTTACCCAGGGCTAACGATTCAAACCTTTTCCAAAGCTTTTTGGGAAGCTTTGTGGTCTAAGGGAATGCCTCGTTCAACTGTTGGGGCTGTACTTTTAGCACTACCTGAACCGAAGAGACTATGTCTGTGTGTTGCAAAGAGAAAGGTTGATGCTAACTTTCGTGCGTCATTTTCAGTGATGATAAAGAGTATGTCAGTGTGCATGGTGTATGTGCCATCTTACAGATGTTATACACAAGTTATTAAAATACTTGGACTCATTTTGGGCTACTTTGTGTATAAAACCTTGTGTCTTCCTTGTTGTCCATTTGTAGAACTTCATCCATTTATCCTGGACCAAAAATTGCCTGAGAAGTGTGCGGTGTCTCTCTGTATATGTTTAAAATGCTGAATGTGAAAATCTGCTGCAAAATGGTTTTTCACGATTGCAGAATGGTGCTAGCTCTCAGTGCTACTCAAAGTACTGTTTTGGTTATCTGAAAATATAACTTCTCTTGAGGCTGGCACCCCCAGCTGCATAGGCAACGCTTGCAAATTCCAGCTGAATTGCACATCAGGAAGAGCTTGCAGGATTCCTGCCTCAGTGGCTCTGAGGTGGATTGGATCCTTGGCATTAGTCTGAACACTAACATGCTTAATTTCTGTAAGAATTGGATGCATAGGTATGTTAGGAATGATGGGACTTTGTAGTATTAGTAGTTTATTCAGTCTTTGAAGATGGGAATATTAGATGCAGTATTACTTGTTGTGAACGACCATGTTAATTCTCAAGTGCTTAGTTGTTTTAAGAGATACCTAGATCATTCTGAAGTGAAATTGGGCATCAAGAGATCCATTATGTAATATAAGAAGTTAGAATGAATAGAGTGTGGTTTAAATGCTGTGCACCTCTGACTTTTGGGGGAATTATTGTTTAGAAATATATTATGCAGTGAATTTCAGAAATATATACTGCTTTTCTCCCATCTCCCCTCCTCCTTTGTATATGATAATGGACATTATTTCCTGATTGTATGGGAGCATTTCTTTTAGCTCTCTTCCCCTTCTCAATCTGGTTATTGTATAGTTGTTTGTCAGGATCAAGACTACAAAAAGTGTTTTGTGGATCCTTTTTACGGAGAAGAAGGGAGAGGTATTCCCTTAGTCCTCTGCTGCTTCTGGTTTCTAGAGACTGTATTCCCTGTAGGCTCCTCTTAAAGAGAATGTCTTATGAAGCATGACTTAAAAGGCTAGTATTGAGTTAACTATTGAGAACGAAAATAAAATAAGAGATCAGATATTGTACGCATATCTGGATATTTTCACAACTCTCACATTTAGAGCCTTTCTCTGACAAATCTTTTCTTCTGCTTGAACTTTGCAAGAGGAAGTACAGATAGATACTGTAATTAATAGAGGCTAAATGTCACCATTCAACTTCAGCAGGATGGTGTTTCACCCCAGGGATTCAAGAATGATTATCCCCAGATAATTTTGGAAAGAATCATGGCTATTATTTTTAAGTCAGAAGCATTTCATGAGTCCTTAGTGGGAAGCTATCATACGTAGTATTAATGTCCTAGGTAATGTGACTCTAAATACTTTATACTCATAAAATAGTAATGCTTATAAAATACAAAATAACTGAAAGTCTCAGTTTATCAGTCAGCATCATTTTAATAATAGCATGAAAAGATAATGGTGTTTTAATGTAATTATATAATTTTGGTCCTTTGGAGATTTGGAGGCTGAAATTAATTTCACTGTAGTCAGCAGCATGATCTTGTTGTCTTTAAGGGAAGCACCAGGCCCTGCACTTTTTGGCTTCTGCTATAGTGATTTTTGTATTGCTTCTATTACTTACAGTTAATGAAATAATTTTCTTCTGAGTAAAAGCAACTTTAAAACAAATACTAAATCTCACTGATCAAACCCTTTTTAGAATAACTCAATTATTTGAAAAGACAGGGTTTTTTGTGAAGGGTGCTTTAGTAATATAACACTCTAGATGTTTTGTAATCTTAATACAGGGCATATACAGCATGACATGAAAGAAGGAGGATGAAAGTTACGTTATGCAGAGTCACTGGAAAAATGTACCACTTTTAAAAAACAAAACAAACAACAAACCACCATCAGAAATGGTTATAGCTTGTGTGAAACAAACCCCAGAGCATTCCTTAAAAAAAGCCTAGCTATTAAAGCCAGAGAGAAGTTACAAATGAAGTGAGCAGTAGGAAGGTTGACTATGACTGACATTTTCTACAGCTGTATTAACAATGCCTAGTAGGAACATAGCAGGTGCAGAACATTTCTGGTAGTTAGGTGCAGCCTAAGCAGTAGGTTTTGATGAAATTCTTCTTGATCTGTTTGTTCAAGGCTCTAATTCTATGGGGCCTGCCCTCTCCCTCCCAGTCAGTAAGGGGTTTTGCTTGCCTGCTGCTTTTTTCTCCTAGAGCAAGCGCTGAATGCCTGTGCCTGTGCCCAGGGGTGCCGTGTTGCCACCTGGACAGTGAGAAGAGCTGATTCCTATGAGGCAGTAAGATTGCAGCATGGAGAGGCTGCTTGGAAATGGGATGTACGTTTTCCCTCTACACTCTTATGTGCTTCCTCTGTGCCTCTGAGAGGCACTCCCAAATTCTGATCCTTCGGACATTCAGAAGGGATACCAATAGTAGCTATCCATCATTACTGTAACTTGCATGTGGTAGTGGACTCTGATGATAAGCTGAATATTTCTCGTGCCCTTTTTTGCTCTCCTCCTTCCTCCTTCTGTATCATTTCAGGCTTTTCTGCTTCTCAGTTTGAGAGCTGCTATGGCGACCTACAGGACTGTATCTTAATGCCATACTGTGCATGATCACAAGTAAAACAGGGAACTCTCACTTAAATTTTTGTAATGGCATTACTTTACAAAGTGAACAGTGTTATTCAAAGAGTAATCATTAGTCATTTGCTCTTGAAACATGACAGCACAGGGAGACCTTTTCCTAGGCTACATATATTTAATAACTTTCACAGGAGAGGGTGCAAAATGTGAGGGTACATGTACAAAAATCTTGCCACCAAGCAAGAGAGAAGTTGCGAAGAAGTTTTATCCTTCAAAAATCTTGATAAACTGGAGTAGTGATCTGTAATAAATGAAACAAAATAGGGTAAATAATACTAAATACAACACATGCAAATGTAAAATCAGAAATAGATAGGTGTAAGTACTGCAGAATTGGATATAGGGATAGTAATGGACAACAAAAAGTCAGTCAAGAAAGTGTGGCAAAACTTTTATTAACAGAAACATTAGAAGTGAAGTGCGAAAAACCAGTTCCCTTCTGTTCACCACTGATGAGGCTGTAGCCAAAGTAATGTGTATGTTGGAAGCACAAGCTCTGGGGATACAAACGAGTTAGAATCTGTCTAGAAAAAATGGATTGAAGAGGGTGATACAGAATGTACAGTCAGTTTGAGAGAACCGGCTACCTGACGCAAGACAGTTGTTTTCCAGAGGGTGTCATGGTATCACAAGAGAAAACATCAGGAAGCAGCTGACTAAATAGTAAGAAATACATGGACAGTCAAACAATATAAACCGGAACGCTTGCTAGCATGGACTTTTTAGGAACAGCTCTCAAGTGACATCTGAGAAGAGACACACTTAAAAGTACTTATTAGATCTTGATTTGGAGTAGAGAGAGATGCTTAAGAGATTCTCTCATATTCTGTGTTTCTGTGCTTTTTGCTATGTAATTGAGTCTTTTTAAAATCACATCTATTGTGTAACTTTGAAGCTATAAAAATAAGGGTTTCAATCCAGAAGCTTTGTAATAGTGAAAGTGAAAATTTTGGCTTTGTGTTTTCACTGATACAACAAACAAACAAACAAACAAAACACACAAAAAAGCCCCAAAACCAAACAACAGACACTTAGTGAGTGACCTGCATTTTAGCCCTTTAGCCTCTCCCATGAGTCTTGGCAGCAAGTAGGAAAATGCATGACTTACGAGATTTTAGAAATCTCCTGGCTTTTCTCAGTGAGAACAGTTCAGTTTGCTTTGTGCTCTTTATAAAGTGTCTTCCAAAATCCCATTAGAAGGCACTTATAGTCTAGGAGAGAGCAATAATTTGGGGAGTATTTACTTAAATGTTACTTGAAATATGAACCTAATGTTTACAAAAAGGACGAGATATTCTTGATGTGTGTATAGACTAGAGACAACTGGAAGTTCAGTATCTCGGTCCCCAGTTATACTAAAATGCAGGATGAGGACAGCCAAGGACCCAAGAGAGGAGAAGCAAAATGAGCCAGCAAAGAGATTAGGTGAAAGTTTGAATTTCAGAGATAATTTGACTATGGAAAGTCTGCAAACCAGTGTGTAATTTTAAAATTGTGGCTGTAGGAAGTCTGTGCTGGAGGTCGAAGTGTGGTGGAGAGGGAGGAGAGAGATTATTAATTTACTAGAACAGCAGCAAAATAGAGCCACAGCGTTCAAACCTCTTGAAAAATGTGTGTTTAATATAGTATATGGGTAATTGCAGAAGCCTGAGCAGGAAACAGTTTAGGTGTGAATAAAGGTGTATCAAGGAGGCCTGATGTAAGGGATACTGTAGTGCACATTTGTGGTGCATTATTGCTTCTATTCTGATAGAAAATGATGGGTGCAAATGTAAAGCATGACCTTTGGATAAAACAGGTATGCTTTTCCATAGGATGTTGGTGGACGTAGTAGATAGACCTCCGATGTTTATAACACAACTGTTCAAAATAGCATTCAGCAATTCAACAAGGTGGATGATGTTTTTGAATGGTTAGTGCTCTATAGAGAGCTTAGGCCAAGTTGCAGCAGCTGAATGTGCAGTTCCATACTCTCTGGGTTTCTTTTTTCAGTGACTGGCAAAACACACAGTTTCTTCCTTTACTAAGTATTGAAGAAAATACCTTAAAACAAAAAGGTGTAATAGAACGTTTCACTTCAAAAGAAGGTGCATGTTTACAATTAAAGGCAAGCAAGCTCAAACTTCATGGTCTGAAGGAATTCAGTGTGTGGATTAGAGGGAAGCAGTGATGGGACAGTTGATGCCTAGAGCCTCTACCTGTTGTTTTGCACTGCCTGTACCTCCAAACAAAAAATTTTGGACAGCTATTATTTAAATTACACTGGCAGTTTTCCTTCTATCACTTGAAAGCTAGAATATTATTACAACACCTTATTATAATTTGGTATGAATTATCCAAATATGTACAATTCTTCCTTTCCACTGAGCAGTAGGATTTATAAAAGAACTGAAGCAGGTTGGATGATTGAGGGAAATAAATGCTGCGTAGACTTCTACAGAGCTACCTCCTTTAAAAAACTTTTTAAAACATCTGCCATCTTTATGTGAAGGTATAACCTCTGCAAATTTGTCTTGTTGCCCTTTACTGTTTTCAAGACACTGTTATTGTCATACTATGCTCTGTTTGCTGCAAGCATTTCTTGTGGATGTGACATCTGTGGGGACAATTCAGTCTTTCTAGAAACAGTGAGATTTCCCTTTAGTGTAATGTTTTTGATTCACATTCCCTTATCTCATCAAAGAGGATCTTTCACTGAGAATGTATAACCTTCTGCAGGTATAAAATTCAATTGTATTTTGAAGTGAATTCACAAATTTAGACACAAACAAGATTTGTTCTGTATCCCTATTTAATACAATACAATTTTAGAAGCATTCATAGAATCATTGCTGTATTTCAAGCTGCATTGATTTTGCTAGACATATGTCAGTCTTTTGGGATGAACTCGCAAGTGTGAAAACTTGCCACTATACTTTGAATAATTTTAGTTCCTGCTCTCTTTGGGTAAGTAGCACTGAAAAAGTGGACTGCACATTCAGGATGTGGCAACGTTACAGTTAATTCCTGTTAAGTGAAGTTGAGTTACTGGGAAGGATTTGCACTTCAGAAGATAAGATTACTTAGATGAGGGTTTTTAAATGCTTGGATTATAAACATAAGGCCCCTCACACACCATTAAAAAGAACTACATTCTTCTTATGTCTGAGATACATATTTTTATGCAGCTCTGTGGATTACTGAGAATTTATGTCCATACTGATAATTTGGCTGGTGTTAAGCCCTCAGGATAGATTACTGCATGTATAATCATGTGGAAAGTAGAAGAAAATGACCAAAAGAAATGGTTATCTTCTATGAAGTTTTTTTAAAGGGAGTGAGTTAACTGGGTGGGGGAATTGTTGAAGCCTGGACTCAGTCTCAGTGGTATACTTGACAGCAAAGGAAACTAAAACGAAAGAATGAAAATTCATCTCTGCCATGCTGAGTGGCACTACAGATGCTTTCACCATGGAAGCGAGGGAGTGAATTTTACTGAGGTTTTTTTCTACGCTCAAGACCAAAGTCAGCACCTACCATTTCTAGTTAGGGGCAGACTGCACTGTAACGTTGTAATCCAGCTGGTCACCGTGTGCAAAAACATTTCTTCCTTCTGTTGTCAGTAACAGCATGTTGTTGAAATAATGGAGATGAGTGCTTATCAGCAGCTAATATTTTAGCTGTATGAGCTGCTTGTTTGGGAATATGGAAGACAGACGGTACTTCAGATGATTAAAAGGACCTGACACAAATCGCTTTTGAAAATGTTTATGCGGGGTATGTAGAGGGAAGTCATTATGTACACAAGTATACATACTGTCAGATGTTGTCTTAGGGGCTGTAAATGATATGTAAGGTTTCTGGTATGGGACATTTCTGTTGAAATACTTACTTGATATGAGTATATAGCTCATATTAAGGCTAAAATATTGTCCTGAGTTATCTTTAAGCGTTGGGGATATCATAAGCTTTTCAAGCTGTATGAGTTTAATTCATATAATGAAGTAGTTGTAATTTGGACTCCTCAAACTTATGGGGAATCAGTGCAAGAATCATTTAAACTCTCTGTTGCTTTTATCTGATTATAAAGTTGATATTCTTGAATGTCTATAGGTTTAATTAATTAATGTTTATAGTACATTGAGGTGATATTTAAATAAAAATTAACTTTTTTTAGGCAAACAGAGAAGTGGTATTTCAGTTTTTTACTTTACTTTGAAATAACAGGGTAGTGGTTGTGGGCCCCAATAATCAAAGTTTACCCAGTGCTTTTACAGCTTGATAGAGCAAAAATAGGAAAGGTAGGGGTAGAAAACTTCAAGAACTAGTTATTGCTTATGACAAGATTCATGTTGTTTAAAAAGCAGTGACATTAGAGAGCATACACAGTTTTTTCTGTCTTCAGAAGCAATCTATTTTTTTGCAAAGAAAAGCTGAGGATGTTTTGAAGATGCTACTTCTAATAAGCGAGTCATTAAACAGAGAAGACACTTTTCTTAATTTCAGTATCATTGTTCTGAAGTACAAAACTTTCAGCATCAAGGCACCATGACATGGGCTTGTTTTTTTGTGACTCCATGTGGTGCTGCTATAATTTTTATTTTAATTAAATAACACATTGTTTTCATGACACTATTTAAAAGAAACAGACATATAAAAGCTGGGTGAAATCAGTGCTGTAGTGGACATAAGAGTAGTGTGTATCTTCTGAAGCTTTCCCTTTGCTCTTCTATCTCATTGGATGGAAAGAAATATTTCACTTTTAATGTTCCAACAAATGCATCACTATTCTGCTGAGTGAATATTTTTGCTTAATAGTGCAAATGAAATAATCTTTTTGCATTTTTATAACAGAATAAGCAGATAAGTCTACAGAATTACTAAATGCTGCATTAACTTGGCAAGTATCCTTAGCAATAGGGGAAAGTTAATCCTTTGGTAGATTTCTATCAATTTCATTAAAGCTCCACCAAGGAAATAGTTGTTCTTGTGTGTGTGTGTAGTGGTTATGCTCTAGATGCTTGCACAGTAACTTTCTGAAATAGTGGCCTCCTACAGTGAAAAGTTGAAATTTCTCTTTTTTAGGGGGTGTGTGGGCAGGGTGGTGAAGATGAGCACTAGGTCCTGAGAACAAAGTAGTAACATTTTATCTCTAGGTTTGCAGTGCGTGTGATTGTAACTGCAGAATGCCTTTCAAGCATGGGCATTACATTTCTTTCAGGGAAATGGAAGGTTTAGTCCTTACCTTTAGCAGCATTTCCTGCTACGTGTTAACATAAAGGCCCAATAAGAAATGTATGTGTGCACAGCATGGGTATGAGTTGTTCTAGGAGACTTACTTAAAGCAAAACCCCCCTACATTGTACCTTTTATGTGTATTCTGTGGTAAAAAGTCACTATATGGGAACCAGAAATAGTCTGAGGAGAACAAACCAGGACCAGGGGTACCCCCTGCTACCAGCTGAGTGCTGTGGTTCCTGTGCTTGGAATACTGCTGCTTACTCTGCTTCTGGCTCTGTCACTTCTCAATGTCTGGATAGACTGACACCTGCTTGAGAAATTGATTTCCTTCTGTCATCTATCTCCACTAGAGCCTCCTCACCATGTGCTGGTTGTGGCAGTCTGCAGGGTTTTAAAAGTTGAACAACTAGCTTTGGCTACAGAGGGTGACGATACTACACATTCTACCTTCTCTGCAGCTGTTACTGCTACTGGGCTGTTATATAAAGAGGTGGTTTTAATTGTTCCTGTTGGCCTACGTTACCAATATACTGACCACAACCAGAGTTTCAGACTCTTGTAGATGTTTAGGCATCCCTTTGCAACCTCTGGTCACAGAAACAGTGTCAGTGTTCCCTGAGAGTTTTTCATGTTGTGTTTCTTTGATTTAGAGGAAACTAAGACAGGTCAGAAGATGTAGTAGATGCATGCCCTGAGCATGAAGGAAAGCAAAGGTCAAGCATGTTTTTTTCTCAATAGTACAGAAGAAAATTGTTTTCTCTGTTTAGGTAACAGGGGAAATACCTGTCCCTTTTACATGTAGTCCTACTTGTACCTGTCAATGAATCTGTTAGCAGCTGATCTCTCACCAGGGTTTTAATGCTTTTTTAAAAAAAACCCTGAAGATGACCACAAAACAGAAACCCAGTAAGTTGCCAAGTTGTACTTAATATAACGTGGAATAATGTAATATTGACCATTAGTCTACTAATTTGTCTTTTAAATTCCAGACATGCCACCCCACATCAGGGGAAGCAGGATATCCCAGTCGTGGCTTAGGTTTACAGCTTTGGTTAGTTAAAACCTAGTATTTTCTTATGGGGATTGCTTACAATTTCAACTGGTTATTTTGTTTGTTTGTTTTTACACCCTGTGAAAAAATTGTGCTATATGTGCATTTTATGAACATTTGGGACATAAGTTCTTTGGTATAAAGAAAATGCTGATGAATACAGTAGATTTCCAAAGAAGACTTTCAAAGTTCTTATTATGATAGAATCATAGAATTGTTCTGGTTCAGAGACATTCAAGATGGTCAAATCTGGCTGTTAACCCAGCACTGCCAGGTCACCACTAAACCATGTCCCTAAGTGCCATCATCTAACATCAAAACTCAACAAAAAGCAAACTGAAACCCCCACCAAACCCCAGATATTTCGTTCTCCTTTCATAGTAATTTTAAGTTTAGGAAGTATCCACTACATGTTATATAGTTGATAGAAAGGTTGATGCTCTTTACCAAAAAGCTTTAAATTCAAAGTGAATGTGACACTAACAGGAGAGCTCCAACACATAAACTTTTCTAATCTTATTAAAGTAAAAACTTGTTACAAAAAATAACCCTATGTTTTTCCACTTCTATACTTAATTGTAAAATTGAAGCAACTAAGGCCTAATTTTACCTAGCAACTGTTGGACTATATGGAAAATAATTTTTTTCTTTAAATTGGTTATTCAAGTTAGTTATCCTTTGCATCAGTAAGCCCACTCACTTTTTATGTGTCGCATGTATTAATATCTGGGACTTATTTTTCAGCAAAAGTGCTTCTTATAGGCAGGTGGGGGTTTTTTTTGGTATTGCACTGTTCTTTTCCTGAAGAAAAGCTCTGCAAAAGCTAATCCATGCAACTCTGCTAGTAAACCTTTTAGTGCACAGAGAAATGTTGATGGAGTTTTAATCTTTTTATTTTTAAATCATGTTTTTTATTAACAGATTGACTAAGGTTTTAGAAGTTCGTAATTAAATACGTAAGTGCTCAGCGAGGCATGGTTGTACAGAAAACAGTTCTTGAATGGCAGTTTTGACTCCAGTGTGTTTATGTCTCTTGGGTGGCATCTTCAGCTTTGACTAGGTAGCCTGCTTCTGTTGAAAAACACTGCTTGGTTCCAGATTATTTTTAATTTCTCTAAGGAAGCTCAGTTGTGTTTTTGTCTCGATGAGACCATGCTGCGTATAATATTTTTCCTTTATGGTTTCCCAAGTAAATTGGTTTGTAAGGTTTGGCTCATTCCAGTGCTTCTAGTAAGGAAAAGTTAAAGAAACAAGTACGTGTCTGCGTATTGCATAATAGAAGGAATTTAAGTGGTGTGGAGACATGCGCTCTCACCACTCAGGTTCTGGAAAATGCACCTTTGTTGAAATAAAAGTGCAAACATGTTAGTTCTATTAGAAAGATTGTGAGTTAATAATTCAGTTTACATTTTTCAGAATTCTAAATAAAATAATGTAAGGATTAAGTAGTATATGATTTTGATGTGACTGGAGCAATTTGCTGTGTTGTATAAAATGAAAAATAAGCAAAAATGCCCCCAATTTTAATTCTTCTGTAAATGGCCAAAAGTGGTGTTTTTTTTAAATGCTGATTACAAATGAAAACAAATTTTAGGATGTTGGTATATTTCTATTTCTTGGGAAATTCTACTTTCCAACTACTTCTTAGAAACTAATTTATTAGATTTGGATATTTAAAATAAGTATTTTGTGCATCCCGAAAATACTGATACCAATACCTTTCTTGACAGAGAAGAAGAACCTCAGCTACTAGGAAGCACTGAGTTCAGTATTAGAAATTCAGATTTGATACCTCCAAAATTCAGATTCAGTACTTCAAAAGGCACAACTTTGTCGTGCAGCTTCAAAAAAAAAAAGAAATGTATGTTCAATTATCTTGTTATCTATCAGAACTCTTATGGTCATCAGAAACCTGCTGAGAATCACATCACTTTAAAGCTTTTTTTATACGTTGAAATTTGATTTAAGGTAGAGGAAAGACAGGGTGCTGTCAGATGGGGTGTCTTTGTTACTCCCTTTACTCCTAGGGAAGAGATATCCTGAAATCAAATTTTTTTGCTGCATCAATTTTCAGAAGGCTGGATTTTCCGTGCAGTTCACCTCACAATTGCCCCAAAGCTTGCAAGGATACAAAAAAAACCCCATCAGAAATATGCAGCTGGGGGTGGATGGTGAAACAGCACTGTTGCTTTTGGTGGTAATCTGCTGTTAGGTGAGTTTGAAGTGATCATAGGAAAAGTTATGAGCAGAAGTGTTTAGAAATTTTTATCAAAGAGAATCTTCTCTTTGCCTGCAGACCTTCTGAAAAATAGAACCCAACCTCCTCCTGCCCCAGGATTTCACAAAGAACAGAGTAATGTAATTGTTATTCAAGGGAAGCAAATAGGGAGGTAGGGGGACAATAGTTCTCATCTATTTAAATCTTAGGCTAGCTGGTTTTCGAAAGAGCTTGATGATACTAATCATTGAGCAAGAGTTGCAAGCCTTGCTCCCACACTTGTAAATGACCCTTTAAAATCAGGTGATTGTAGAGACATTTGTGTTGTCTTGTTCTTGTGTTGCTGGTTTCTGGAGAGGTTTTGTTTCTTCTTTTAAGGCAATTCCTTGCACAATTTCCATCGTTTGTTGTGGTGTGGGGGTTTTTTTTTGGGGTGGTTTTTTTTTTTTTTTTTAAATCTATTTCTAGAGTAGACTACATGGAATAAAATAGTTTGCTGTTAGAATTGTTGACGTGGAAACAACGTGCAATAGGTAAGATGGTGTTGTACAATAAGCAAATGATCAGAAAACCCTTTTCTTTTTCTGCATCTGCTTGTTTTTGTGGTCCAGAACAGCTCAAGTTTTCTGTGCAGGAGATATCTAGTAATCTTTGGCATTTTTTGTAATGTCTTTATAATGTCTTTATAATGTCAAATAAGTTGTGGCGTGAGTTTATTGTATCAAAGAAGTCTGTTAGCTGGTCTTTTCTGTATGTTACATACTTGCAAGTTAAAGTGTAGCTATATGGACTCTCAGTCGGCCTGCTTTTATTCTTCCATGTTTTAGGTTGTAAGTTGCAATCATAGTAAACCTGTAGAGACAGACAATGTTTCTGTATGAAGGCATCCTGCCTTCCCTCAACCCTTGCTTCTTATTCCCACCCCTCATACTCTTTGCTACAACATAAAGGTTCACACAGGTAGCTAGGATACTTTGGAGGTTTTGGGTGTTCCCCCCCTGCCCCGGTTAATTTTGAGTTTGTTTCCTAGTAGATTCCTCATTCCAGTTCTGTGCCATGCCTCCTCACAAAGAAGCTTCATTCTCATATCTCCTGAACACAGTCTTTGTACTCTTTGTGACCTGCGTTCATTCTAATACCCCTCAGGTTTGCTTCTGTCTTCTCTTTGTGCTTTCTCCCAGCTTTACTCTGCCCATCTATCCATGATGAGAGTGGTCACGGATGGAGCCCTGTGACTTTTTCCTGTTGACAGTATATCCCGTATTTCTTGAGCCTGCCTATCACAAGAGAAGATGACTATGCCTAAAAACTTCAGGTTGATGCATTTAGTTTTCACTAGCCTTTTGCTTGCCTCTTTCTTCATTCCTTTTACTACTCTGTCTGTTCTCCCAGCCTCCAATTAAAAATACATATGGATTACGATTTCCTTAGCTGCTGTCATGCATACTTGTGAAAATATTTGTGTTTACTGACCTCTGTATGCTTGGATATCTCCCAGAAGTTACAGTATGTGTGTTACTGTCATGTGAACATAAGCATTACAGGATTACTTGTTTGCTGGAAAAACATGCCAGGGAACTCAGATGACTTTGACTGTCAGGTATGCTCGTTAGCTTGTGAAGTAACATGAATAACATGCCAGTGCTATAAAGTCCCCAAAACTGCCGTTCACAAAATTACTAAGCTGTTACTCTGTAAAATAATGTGACAGTGGTACTGAAGGAGAAACGGTGATCTACTGTCACTTATGACTGCTTTTTATCATTGATACCATATCCTTGAGAGACCTCCTGGTGCCATTTTTCTTTCAGTATAACACAAAGTAAATTTTTAGTTATCTTGGGTACACTGGGTTTTTCTCCAGATCTTTCATGTCACTGTCAGTTAAATTTGAATAGTATTAAAATTTATGTTCTCCTGCCTACAGAAGTTGCAATCTTGGAGGCTTTCCCAGAGTGAATCTGAAGGAGTTTAAAAAATATTGAAAGCTACCTATTTGTTAAATCTCTTTATTTTGTCTGATCTGAAAATTTTCGAGTTCTTTTGCTAACTTCTCTTGTTGGATATTATATGATACAGCTTTTAACTGGCAAGTTTTGGCAGTGGATCAATCTGTTCATGTGCTATCAATGTGATTGTGATTTTTAGGTATATTTTTAGAATTTTTGTTTTGTCATTATATGGCATTGTAATGGGCCTTTTAAGGTCTCATGAGAACTGTTGATTGGTTAGTGTGCTGGACAGAAGTCACAACCTCAGCCCCCATGACTGTAGCAAGCTAAAGTGAAAATTTATGACCAATGATGTGGAAATGTGCCTTAATTTCCTGTGTTAGAATGTCTGTCTTATATGGACATCTTTATAGTTTTAAAGTGTTTTTTGAATGTAGCTAATGGCCAAGTTGAAATAGGTTTTAGATCAGGTTATTACAAAATCAGGTTATTACAATGCTGAATTACATTGAAAGATGAAACTGTTCTACCAGATTTATTTTTTTTTTTTAATTGAGTACTTTTTTGTCCTTCCCTGTGAAAAGTTTATGTAAATCATTATAGCGAAAGCACAATGCAGAGTATGCATCCTGTGAATGCGGGAATGTAGACTGAAATGTTTATTGTAAGGTGTTTCCTGAGTCCTATACAAACATAAGTTCTCAGATTCCATCCTCCTGTTTTCCTTTTCCTTTTCACTTCTGCTCTTTCCAACTCCTCCCCCCTCCCTTTCTTCTAAGGATGCTTTCTGGAGGTGAATACATGGTAGTGAGCTACACTGTCTCCAAAACAAACAAAAGAGGGTGGGGAGATGATGAGGGGGAGGAGGACAGGGAAAAGATGCAGCTGCTCATTTTTAATTTTTGAAACTAGCCTTGAATTCTGTGGCATTTGCTTAAGCTTTTTAAGAAGAACTAGGGGCCTGACTGAAGCACTGCATCTTTGCTTTACTATGATTGCCAACAAGAAAATGTTAAAATAGTAACAAACAGATTATTTGAATTCTTGTCTAAAATAGTATTGATGGAAGATGTTTTGCCAGATGAGATTGCGTGAGTAGAGAGTTGCCACATCAGTGAAAGCTTGTGGAACAGCAGCCAACCCCATATGTTGTTTTTTATTCTGTTGTGCCAACATCCAAGTAGAAAGTATTTTCATTTATTTCACTTGCTAGGAAGTAGGAATCCCGATAGCATTGGGTCCTGTAATTCCTTTCCATTGAACCTGAACAAGCAGTGTGCCCACACAGCAAAGACTAAGAGCATCCTGGGATACATTAGGAAGACCATTGCCAGCAGGTTGAGATAGATGATCCTGCCCCTCTATCCAGTCCTAATGAGACAGTCTGGAATGCTGGATCCAGTTTTGTGCTCACCAGTACAGGATGGAGACGTGGACATAGTGGGGCAAGTCCAATGAAGGGCCATAAAGATGACTGGGACTGCTCAGCCTGGAGAAAAGAAGACTTACTGAGATCTTATCTGTGTGTATAAATACCTTATGGAGAGCAAAGTACAATAGATGGAGCAGGCTCTTTTCATCGGTGCTAAGTGATAGGACAAAAGGCAATGGGCATAAATTGAAACATGAATTTTCACCTGAATACTTAAAGGGGGCCTGTAAGAAAGATGAGGACAATCTTTTAGCAGGGCCTGTTGCAATATGACGGGGGATAATGGTTTTAAACCAAGAAAGGATAGATTTAGACTACATATAAGGAATAAAGTTTTTACAATGAGGGTGGTGAAACACTGGCACAGGTTGCCCAGAGAGGTGGTAGATGCCTCATCTCTGGAAACATTCAAGGTGAGGTTGAACAGGGTTCTGAGCAACCTGATCTAGGTGAAGATGTCCCTGCTCACTGCTGAACTAGGTGACCTTTACAAGTCTCTTCCAAACCAAAGCATTCTATGACTCTATGAACACAGGAAAACACTTTTTCCACTGTGAGGGTGATTGAATGCTGGCACAGGCTGACAGAGTGTGGAGTCTCCATCCTTGGACATACTTGAAAGCTGATGGGACAGGACTCCGAGGAGCCCACTGTACTGACCCTGCTTGAGCAAGGGGTGGATTAGGCGATCTTTAGGGGTGCCTGCCAGCCCCAGTGAATCTGCTATTCTTGCGTGCCTCTGATACTGTGCAATTTCAGATACCACTTAACAAGTTGTACGTTCTCACATATTTTTCTGAATGGTAACATTAATGAAATAATATTATTAACACTATTAGGGAAAAACTTGTGGTTGAGGAACAAAGCTTGAAACAATGTGTGGAATGAAACGTGTTTGAGGCTTTGTTGCACAACTCTTCACATGTTAGCGAGCTCTTACCCACGTAAGTAGTCTCACTGACGTCAATAGGACTACTCCTATAAGTGTCCGCCAGTGCACATAAGGTTTACACAATGTGTCCTTGCCTGTAATGTACAAACTTATGTAACACAGTATTTAGTTATCACTTTAAACCTTTTACTGCAGTGGTGTATTCATTTAAATATCTTAAATTATCTTGCTTTTCCTAGGCCATATTTTACTGACATGGAGATATCATTACATCCATCACCGTAAAATTGAGCAGAGATAGCATCTCTGAAAAATTATCTTTTCTTCTGTTCACTTATACAGCTAAAAAGAAGAGGTGGCAGAAAAAGAAAAGAATTCTCTTCCTTTATTGTGTTTTAAATAAATTGGAGTTTCTAACTTTTTTCTGACAGTTTGATGGAGTCAGTGCTTTACTTCAGTGCTTAATTATTCTGAAGGTAGGCTTTCTTTTCCCTACAAAAGAATTAAATACTTTTATTTTAAATGTCAGTCAGAGTTTAATTCTATAAAGAGACATCTTGTATCTGTATTTTATAGTAATACTGAAGGTAAGGTAAAGCAGTTTCAAAAGGTAACAACTTTTTGTATTTTAACTTCATGGTAAAAACATCTGCTATAGCACTTTTGGTGGGGTTGAAAGAAGGCTATGATGTACTTTTAATATTTCAGGGGTAAAACCAGAATCTCTGTCACAAAAAGTGTTTTGGTTTTTTTTGGTTGTTTGTCTTTTTTTTTTTTTTTTTTAAAGACTTTTCACAAAATGGTAGGGGTTGGAAGGGACCTCTGGAGATCATTTAGTCCAACCCCCTGCTAAAGGAAGTTCACCTATAGTAGGTTTCCCAGGAACATGTCCAGGCAGGTTTTGAATATCTCCGAAGAAGAAGACTCCACAACCTCTCTGGGCAGCCTGTTCCAGTGATGTATCACCCTCAAAATAAATACATTTTTCCTTATGTTCAGATGGAACTTCCTGTGTTCCAGTTTGTGCCTGTTGCCCCTTGTCCAGTCACTGGGCACCATTGAAAAGAGACTAGCCCCATCCTCTTGACACCCACCCTTCAGGTATTTTTAACATTGATAAGATCAGCCTTGGTCTTCTCTTCTCCAGGCTAAACAGCCCCAGATCTGTCAGCCTTTCCTCATAAGAGAGATGCTCCAGGCCCCTCATCATCTTTATAGCCATCCGCTGGATTCTCTCCAGTAGTTACTTGCCTCTCTTGAACTGAGGAGCCCAGAACTGGACACAGTACTCCAGATGTGGCCTCACTAGGACAGAATAGAGAAGGAAGAGAACCTCCCTCGACCTGCTGACCGTGCTCTTCTTAACGCACCCCAGGATACCATTGGCTTTCTTGGCCACAAGAGTACACTGCTGGCTCATGGCTAAACTTGTCTACCAGGACTCCTAAGTCCTTCTCTGTGGAGCTGCTTTCCAGCAGGTCAGCCCCTAACCTGTACTGGCCCATGGGGTTTTTCTTCCTCAAGTGCAGGATTCTACACTTGCCCTTGTTGAACTTCATTAGATTCCCCTCTGCCCAGCCCTCCAGCCTGTTCAGATCTTGCTGAATGGCAGCAGAGACTTCTGGTGTCAGCTGCTCCTCTCGGTTTCGTATCATCAGCAAACTTGCTCCATCCCTTCATCCAGGTCATTAATGAATATGTTGAACATAACTGGACCTAGTGCTGACCCCTGCAGAGCTCTGCTAGTTACAGGCTTCAAACTAGACTCTGTGCTGCTTATCACAATCCTCTGAGCTCTGTCGTTCAGCCTGTTCCCAATCCACCTCACTGTCCACTCATCTAACCTACACTTCCTAAGCTTCCCTGTGGGAATGTTATGGGAGAGAGTGTCAAAAGCCTCGCTGGAAGCTTTTGTTTATTTACGACTTCTTTTCTTGTTGCAAGTATTGAAATTTGGCCAAGGTGCTTGAGTTGGGTTAGAGACTTTTCTGAAACTACTGCATATGAATAGTTGGAGTTAAATCTCTTTGGAATTGTGAAATGCTGTAAGAATACAGTGTTATGGTTTAGAAAAATGAGGCTGTTCCACTTTGTGAAGAGGCTAGATGTTACTCAGACTAGTGGTAACTTTACAAAGGATCTGTAATGTTGAAAGCTCTTTTAAGCTAATAGTTAAATTATGAAAAAAAAAATTGCTGGAAGCTGCAATAAGAGAAGTTGATACTGGAATTAGAATGTAATTTTTAATATTTTATATATATATAGGTACACCCATTTAGTACCCATTAGTAACCTGAAAAGATTACCTGGGAAATAAGCTAGATTATTCTACAAGCTTGAGTCTTTTATTTAAAATCAGGTGTCTTTTTTTAAAAGATATGCACCAGTTCAGACTTCAATTTGTTAGGCCTAATGAACATTTAACAGATGACATTCTTTGTGTTAATCAGTAGGTCAGGATCTTGACAGTACTTTCTTTCTGTCTTAAAAGAAATGAACCCATAAATATCATGTCTGGGCTTTAGATCAGGTAAAAAAAAGCACCTTGCAGCCTGCCTCTTGCAGCTGCTCTGAAGTCTTCTATTCAACAGCTCAGCAGGCTTGTGCGTAGTGCAGTTACAGAATCTGTGAAATACGTAATTTAAACTAACATGGTTTGTTTTTGAAGAGCTCACTTCATGTGAACCATATCAAACCTTTCTGGATGTGATTGTGTTAGGTTTCTTCCTAATAGAGCTTTCTAGTGACAGATTTCTCTGGGTTTTTTACCTTCTCATTTTGTAAAGGATGTTGACTGTATTTTTCTTTAAAGAGAATGACAAATCCTGATCTGTGGAGCTGCAGATATGGTCCTAGTACTGGCAAAGTAGAGAACACTTAGGTGTCCAGTCTTGTTGGTTAGTGTGTTATTTGACTATTTGTAGGTGCTATTTAAGTAGAGTCCTATGCCCTGGGAAATAGTTCTAACACATCTACTAATACAAGTGTTAAGATTATGTAGGATGCTCCTTTCAGAAGAAAAAGTGTTCTCTGTTTCCTATTCAGTGAAATAACAGATTGAGACTTGGCATGGGCATGTAGTATCCTTCAAAGGAGATTTCATCATACTGGATCTTGTTTGTGGAATAAGTTAAGTGGCATTTTAGTGAACAGCACTATGCATTTGTATTAGTAAGTGCATTATAAAGGATTTACAGAACTTTATTCGTGGAAGTTCATTTGAAGAAACAAATCAGCAGTAAAACTTTGGTAATAAAGACAATGGGACTACTCTTAAACCAGAAGAGCGTGCTCAAAAAGGGAGCTACTCTGGGATTTGATGTCAGGTAGGAGGAAGACATGACATCAGCCAGAAGGTATTACTGGAGAAGTCGTAAATCAAGATCTTGGTCCCAATACCTGTACTCAAGGGAAGAGTTAAGGAATTCTTACCTTGTTTAATCATTAGCTTAATTTACAGCTGCATATGATCTTTCCAGAGATTAAGTATGTGCAAGTCCTGAGTCTCTTGCCTTTTTTCATAATGAGTTGTGAGTGAACTGTATTTTAGTACCTGTCACTCTCAAGATGAGTATACCGGTCATGTATATTTCAGGCAGGAGACAAGGTACCCTGGCTGTGTGTGTTGCACAAGAGTGAAAAAGAGCAAATAATTTTAAGTCCTACTGAGATGTTCCTTATATGTTGACAAGTACAGTTTAACTTAATTCAGTGTGATGTGTTATTTTTATGTGTGTCAATATTCAGTAACTTTAAGATGATACATAGTTTTCTTCTCAAAGACTTGATTTCTTCTCAAAGAATTTGATGACCGTTTATAACCTTAAAGCAAGTCTGTATTCCTTTTGTTAGCTTTTTGCAGTTTTGCTGGCTTTTCCAATTAATTTGTATTAATTAAATTCCCAAATTTGGTCCCATCATGCACCTGGAAGGAAAATAAAGCTTGTTACAGACTCCTCAGACCTTCTCCAATGTGCTAATTAGAATTGAAGAGAAGCTACTCTCAAACCAGGAAAGTAACAGTCAGTGTCTTAAAAAGCCCCATACATCAAATAATGGATGGTATTGCAGTGTAACACTGTACATGCTGTGCAGGATTATGCCATTTAGACAATTTGAAGTATATTTTGATACCCTATGAAAAATGGTTATTCAAATTAGGAGCACATTGACCGCATTAGGCATATGTATAATTCCTATGGAAAGATTGTAGGCCTTTAGCTAATGAAAACTGATTTCATTAACACTCTTATATAGCTTTTTGCCTTTTAACTTGATGCTGAAGCAGTGCTCAGAGCTGCTGGTATTGTGCAGTTCTTGTGTGCTAGATTCTGGGCAACATAACCAGCAGAGTATCTGGAGATATCTAGGGCTCAGGCTTGCAAGGTGCTGGTAATACCAGAAGAACCCCCATGGAAGCTGGTGAAAACTAAAGGTGTTTATGGCCATGCCTCGCTCAGCAT
The DNA here is from genome assembly GCA_013400335.1 of Eurystomus gularis. Taxonomy (NCBI): domain Eukaryota; kingdom Metazoa; phylum Chordata; class Aves; order Coraciiformes; family Coraciidae; genus Eurystomus; species Eurystomus gularis. Next base: position 242,643 of record VZZY01010071.1, on the reverse strand, counting down.
CTGGCATGTTCAGGCGCAAAGATACCTCCATGGCTTTTTCCTCAGGAGTAAAGGATTTGAATTACAGAGTGAATGATGAAGTGGTTATTAGTATTGTTTCTATATGAACACAAGCCCAGCTCTGTTTGGCTGAGCTGGTCTTTGTATTCTCTTTGTAAAGCTTTGGCAGTGCCGCTGGTGTCCTGGCTGAAATGTTGCATTGCTTGCTGCTGGAGCTGCTGCAGGAGTGGCTGCCCTTTACTGGGTGAAACTGTGATCTGAGTGTGTACAGAGCCTGCAGTTTTATGCAGTGACTGGAGACTGACATGATTAAGCATTCACCTTCATATGAAGATTGGAAATGTTTAATGGTAAAATTTATTATGTGTGAAACAAACATGCACCCTTTTAAAATACCCATATCGATCATGTAGTGTTTTTGTGAACCATGTTATTGTTTTTCACTCCTAATATTGTGAATGCCAGAGCTGCATACTGCTTTCCTTCTAGCAATGCAGGTGGGAGTTGGAGGAGAAGGGGCAAAAACCATGAATGGAGCTGTTCACAGATGAGTTTGTGAATTGATTTTTCAAGAAAAGAGAAATCAAAGAGGTTTGACCACTCTGATTACTTCTCATTAGTGATTATACTTTTTGCCAGAACTGTAATGTCAGGTTTCACAGAGCCTGGGCACTTGGTTGCGTTACATTCCTGTATACTTAAATGGATTAAGATAAAAAGTCTGACTTGAAAAGGATATTCCAAAACTGACTGTGCCTGTGGTTTTTGAATCCTGATGCTTTGAACAAAGAAGGGATTGATTTAATGGGATTAATGCTTAATCCAAATGAAGCAATGCACACACATGCCTTGAATGCTTTTGAGAATAACTACAAATATCATTTATAAGGTTCTGTAGAAAGACAGAGAGGTGATCTTTGTGTGAGAGATGGGGCAAGATAGCTTTAAATAAAGGAGAACACAGGCAAAGTTGTGTTGAAATTAGCTCTTCTGGATTACCTTCAGATATTTTTAAGACTTCGTTTTTGTACAAGTATGGTGTTAATTTTGAGGAGTTACACATCTCTCTTAGTCTTTTTGATATTCCATATGAGAAGGTTTATTTTAATGATACTTTTTTTTTTTTTTTCTCCTAACTTATGTTTGAGGTAAGGTTGCTTTCTGTTTCAGATAGTACCTTGTCTGGAAAGTGTATATCACCACGATTTGATTTTTTTGTTGTTGTAGTTTTGTTTGTTTATTTGTTTTTTTTCTTGACTTGCAGATTTTGTGTGTGGCACAATATATTGTTACTTACTTGGAGAAATTCGGGTTTTGCCCATATTTATTGTGACTGTCTGGCTCCACTAATTTCAGGGAAGAATTGCTTATTAAACCAAACAAGCCAGTTTGTGGGGTTTTTTTTTTTTTCTTGATCTAGTTTGTTGGAGTTTTCTTCTGTGTGTTTGTTTTTTTTTAATTGTTATTATTTTTAAATGTTAACGGATGAAACATTTACAACATTTATAGTTATTTCCTTTCATCTTTATTAATAAAAGCCTTATTGAGATATAAAATCCACCTGATTTCTTATATTGACCAATGTATACCCTTACAATGTGTTTTGAAAGCATTGGCTCCTGTGTGGGTGAAAGGTACGTCACACGTATGAAACACTGCTGTAAGGATTTTGAGGAACGAAACCACTGCAGCCTTTTCAGAGTGTAGCTGTTCTGGGATAAAATGCTGAGCCTTGATAAGTATTAGGCTGGCTCATCAATTTTTATCCATTCTCCCCTGCTTCCCCACATGCCCCACAGACTGGAAACCAGAAACTTCTTAGGTGAAAAATAAAATTCTTGCCTAATCATGAGATTTGATTAAGCTAGTGGTTTTGGAAAAAAGACCAAATATCACAACACTAATGAAAAAATTGCAAGAATTGCTATTGATATGGCTGACTCATGTTGCTAAATGGAGCATATTTTTAAACATAGCTCTAGGCTTCAATTCTTTCAGTTCATTCACAGTCAGTTGTGCTTTGTACGGAGCTCAGTGAAGCTATTCCCGGAGGAGAGTGCAGTATGACATGGATTAAGAGTCAAAGTGGAGCCATTAATCGATTCAGTACTATACAGGTTATCTAATGTCTAGGAAATGTTTTAAATATTTTAGCCAGCATAAAAAGCTGAAAGCATAAATTATATTTTTCAAGTGATTTTTGGCTTTGTTAATTTTTCCTTTTTTAAAAAAATAAAGGAAGGCTGTTGGAGACTGGCTCAAAAGCAAGGAGTAATTACTGGTAATTGATGTCTGAAAGAGGTCTTGTTCTTGAGTTTGAGTCCAGCTATGCTATATCTGGGATAGTAAACAAACAGTGCAAAGGAGCATTCTTATGTTACTTTTGTCTATGCTGTTCCATTATTATAATGGTTCTTGGCAGTGCATTGGCCAAAGTTAACTAGTGATGTCCTTGGATATTACTGTGGAATAAGGTCAGGCCAGGGATTGTTCCCAGCAGGTAATCAGCATGTATTCCCCTTCTAGTTTTCCCTCATCTTCGTCGTCAGAGGTCAGGATTGCTTAATAGTAAGGGTGGAGGAAGTTCTAAGCCACTTGACTTCAGGTGAGTGAGCAGCCCTAGATATGTTCAGTTTACTGAAATAGACAAACCTACAGTGTCACCTTGCAGTATCATTACAACTTAAACCAGTAAAGTGAGTTTTTAAGATGCTGAGTTTGGTATACTTTGTCACATCTGCTGAAAAAGTAATTTTTTCCTTAACATAGAAATAGTAGTGTTTTATATAGAGATATTTTATTTTTTTCTTTTTTAAGTGTTGCTATTCAGTTATTTTCCAAAGAGTATTTTGCTGGCATCTTAAGAGGACAGCAGCACGTAAGACTGACGGTGTTTACAGTTTTTTGTCTCTCCTAAACCCTAACATAGACATGAAGAGGAACGTGGTAATCAGCAGGGTGAATATGACCACATTTATTATATGAATCTTCCTATTCCATAAGCTCTGTCCACTGTTATGCTTTATTCTTTATTGGTCTTCACTCACTTGAGGCTTCTTGAAAAATAGTTGTGCCAGTACTTGCAAAATGATCTGCTTGTATAGTACACCCAACTGCAAAAACAGTTCACTCATTTTCTCTTATCTTAATTACTATTTCTTTAGTGCTACATATTTTCTTTTTGACTTACAAAGCTGTTGTCTTACGTACACTGGACAGTGGAAGATTGCTCTGTGAATTCAGTTAATCTCTTTTAGGGTTCTGCCTGATATTATCACTAATGAAATGTTGGAGCTGTTGAAAGGAAAGCTTTATCCAGGCTTGGACAGGCCAGGCAATCACTAAATCAAGCAACCTGCAATACTCACACTGGCTTTGCATGAGAGACAGAAATACAGGTATGCTGGAATGTGGTGGTGATGGTGCTGTGGTTTTTGTTTTCATTTTAGTATTAGAATAAACACTAACAAAACCAGTCAAAGTGCTAGTTATGCTTTTGAAGCCCAAATGATCTAGTCCTGGTACATGGTTGAAATAAATGAAAAAATAGTTTCTTGTGATTGTTCATAATTTACATTAATAACTATTCCACCTTAAATAGCTCTATAGACCTTGCTAGATTATCTTCAGATAAAGTTTCTTTATTATTTTCCCTTGGTGAAATGAAGCCTGTTTTTAAAGTTTTTTAAGAATGGATGTTCTGCCAGACAGATCGTTCCTTCTGGCAGTAAAAAGGCCCTTCACTGATTAAGGAATTCCCTCTTGTGTGGTGTTGAGGGGACAGGCTGTCTTCTGCCCTCTGCTTGTATTGAGCTTTGCCAGTTTTATATCATTCCACGCTATAATAAACCCCAATATTTATTGAAAAACTGTATTTCCACTTACTGTTCAGATAGGGGTAGCCAAGAAATGGAAAAAATGAAGCCAAACCAACCCTGATTAATGTTTTCTGTGTGTATGAATGAACTTTTAAAAGCAGATGGCATGGCCAAAGAGAACATTTCAAATTGAAATCTACTTAGAGAGCTTAAATGGGTGTGCTGGTCAGGAAGTGAGGAGCTGCTGAGCTAGCACAAGTGGCGGGTAGTCTAAGCCATTTCTTTGCCTACCCTTTGTTCAGAGAGAAATGAAAACAGGAAGAGCTTATCTGATATGTGTGTGTCCTTTTACAAGGTATTTTAATTATCATTTTCATATTTAATCACAAATCCAGAACAAAGAGTTAATGCAGGCATAAAATCTGTCAATAGCAGGTTGTACCAGAAAGTATTAGCACTGAAATGTGGGTTCATCACATTGAAACTAAGAATACAAGGCAAAAAGGTGGTTTGGGGATGTGTGTGCATTTTTGATTAGGATATATGTATGACTCAGGAAGGCAAACTCCAGTGCATAAATGGAATGAATGGACAGTCAACCCAAATGCCAGATTCCTACTTTAATTCCTATAGGACTTAGGGTTGTTCCAGTCTTTCTGTGCTTTCTGGCCTGCTTCATGCTAGGCTCTTGGCCAGAGTGCAGCCCTCCCAAGAGGTGGTCCGTCTTCATAACTGTCACAGCACTGTTGGAGGGCAGATGGGTTCCAGATACAAGAAGCAATGTCTTCTGAGAACACATGAAAAAAAGCAAGGGGAGCTTTCATTTGGGGCTACTTACGAGAAAGCATATAGACCAACAGAATTATTAATGTGTGCACTACCGCCTTTTCCTTTGTTAGACACTGTTGGTGTATATACCTTGTGCGTCACACAAGAACAGATGAACAAGAATGAGAGAAGTCTTGGCATCACTGGAGGTGATGGAAAGCTCCTTGTTGTGTACAGAGTGCTGTGGAAATAGTAGATATAGACTATTCTCTCTACTAGTCTATGGGTCCAAAAGTAGTAAGGGGAGAAGAAAGGAGCAGTGGACAAGTATTTCTGGTGTGAATGCATGTAGAGAACTTTACTGCCCAAAATACTTAAGACTGGTATATTAGTAACAGAAAAATTATTGACCTGCATTGGGCTGTGTTTTGCTTGTTTCTAAAGTCTGTAAATGATACTTGATTGACATGATAAACTTCTAATTCCTGAGTTTGGGTGTAAGTATTGTTGTCCTGCTTATTCAAATGTTGTTTGAGAGTTCAGAGGCAATGTTTAATAATTTTTTTGCGTATTTCAGAATTAAAAGATTACAACAGTTCAATAGAGAGGCTGGTAATATTTAACAAAAATAAATGTAGCAGATGTTTTCAGGAATTTGTTAAAGTTCAACAGTGTGTCCATCATTGAACCTATGCATATTCCTATGTAAAAATCTTATTCTTATGTACATCTTAGAATGTAGAAGCCTTTATATATGGCATAAAGTAGTAATATATGCAGAGCTGTAAAACACTCTTATATACAAACTTGTTTACAACAAACACTTTTCCCTTAATGTAGGTAAAACACAGAATGTTTAAGGTATTTCTAAATGGCTACTTTCTATTATGTTACATTTTCTTAATGTTACATTTTGAGAAGTTACAATGTATTCTTGCTGGTTTTGGTTGTGGGGTTTGTCTGTAAACTTGTAGCAGGTATTTTTCGCCAGGGTAGAGTAACAATTAGGAGGATTTACAAATCTGCTTTAGTCTACGTGGATAGATTCAAGTTACTCCTTTTAAACTCTGCAAATGTAGTTGTAAGTCCTGTTCTGCTTGCTCCCATCTACTAATCTGACATTGAAAAAGCACATCTGCACAGATGCCTTTAGTGAAATAAAGGAGGGCAATTTAAAGACTGTTGTAGGATTTCTTGTATGAGCTCCATGAATCACTTTCCTTGTAAGGTTAAAGCAGAGTTTTCACTCTTAGGTTGCTGAAATTGCAGGATATCTGGAATGAAAATTTGACTCATGATATGCAGACTGAAGTCTCCTTTCAAACTGACATTGTTTTGAATTTTTATATGTGTGTTTAAAAACCACACAATCCATAAATGTTTGAATCGAGGAAGTATTTCCATTTATGTAAAGGGATACAGACTGCATGCATAAGAAAGTTAAGGTTAATTTCACTGAAAACACAAATCAACCCTTGTAGAATTTCAGCTAGCAACTGAATTTGCAAATTTTGCAAATTTTTCGATTCCTGGTTTCTTACTAGAAGCAAAAAGTGTTTGCTTGCAGTCTAACGACAATCTGGAAGTAGCAGGCATTTTGTTACAAGCCTATAGTGATTATTTTTCAGCCAGCACTAGGCTGAAAAATTGCAATGACTTTCTGATGGTTAACTCTGGTAAATCTTCAAAGTGCTATAGTCTTTATAAATTATTCTCCGAGCGCATGTTTTCTTTTCAAATTCTATTACTATGAAATGAAGAACACTTACTCTTTCAGGGTATCACATTTTCCTTAGTTGAGCAAATAACAAAATAATATTAATTAGTCTGATTTTTCAGTATGTGAGGTGATACCTATATTGACTGAAAAATATTTTCATTCATGTGGTACATGTACTTCTTTATAGATGCAGTATGGTATAAATTTACAAATTATTACCTAAGGTTAAACAATGAAAATAGTGGGGTCTCCTGTGTTTGTTTACCCTCACTCGCTGATCATCTCCCGCTCTGATTTAGGAAGAACCTTTTCTTCTTTACTACTGAATCAGGATGATCACTTAGCTCTCTTAATTCAAGTGATCCAGGTCTGGAGATGCTTGCCCGTAAGTGGGAATGTTGTTATTTGAGGCTATGGTATCCACCAGGAACTGCTGCCTATGTGGGTATTTTAAGCCAGGTTTGGGATGATGGGTGCTGATGTGGTGCAGTTGCTGTGGGAGAGTGGCATGTGTGGTTGGCACTCTGTGGGTGGGAACTGTTGGTTTATGTTCTGGAAGTGCTTTCTGAAGGCTTTCGTAGTAAACATTTGTAAGACATCTTAAAGGCTACAGTCATTGGCTAGCATTTAAATTACTCTATAACTGTTCTTAGCATGATCTAATACTGTGATGCATAAAATAGGAAAATTAATCTTATGAAAACTGTCTAAAAGAGGTCAGTGTTGTTCAGAAGGGGAGTTTCTAGGCTGCTTTCTGTTGGGAATTTACAATTATGCTTATATACACACAATACAAGAGAAGAAGGCATATTTAGAAGCATTACAGAGGTTGTTGCTCCTCTTCCCCTCAGATCTCATTAAGGCTTTTGTAACTTGGGGTGTGTGCTCCCTTTGTGGCAGCCTGGATCTTGGTCCCTCGAGACCGATACGCTTCTTTTCTGCCCTCCCTCGGAAAGCCTTGGCACTCTTCCTTGCAGGAGGTTCACCTCCTGCAACCCGTGGTTTTGTTTGGGGAGTTTGGGAAGAGTACAATCAGATTGTAATTTTATGAATTTGGTAATTTATTTATGATCATGCGAGGGATCTGAGATTCTGAATTTTTCTGCCTTTTCTGAAAGGGGTACTGGAGTTTTCTTTTTGTTGCAGATATTGTGAAGGCCTTTTATCTACAGTTATTTTTATTTTGATAACTGAATTACTAAGGCGGTGGGAGCATGCATGTGAAAGCAGTTTATATTTATAAAATCAATTAAGTAACTCCAGTATTTAAAAATTGAACTTTATTTTGGTGTCGCATATTAGTTTTTGTTGCTTTTGCTGCTGCTTGCAGTGACAATGTTGAATTTCATGCTCTCTGAAAAATACCAGTTCTTCTTATTCCACCCTATTTCTTTATCAATATATCATCTTGCTTATCTTGGAAGTAAGTAATTTTAGGGTCATAATCACAGTCATAAATTCTTTCCTGGCCATTTCTCTCTCTGTGAGAAGGCAATTTAAATGGGCATATATTCAATCAGCATGTTAAACAAAAGAATATTGATTGTTGCTAGTGTCTAGGTATTGTTTCATAGGAGCAATTTAATACCAGTAATGTAATCAATTAATATTCTCTTTTTCAGGTTTAACAGATGAAAAAGTGAAGGCCTATCTTTCTCTTCACCCCCAGGTACTGGATGAGTTTGTGTCGGAAAGTGTAAGTGCAGAAACTGTGGAAAAATGGCTGAAAAGGAAAAATAACAGACAGGAAGGTAAGTCCTCTTTATTTATCTTTAATACTGAGCTGTGAACACCTCAGTTCTTGGTTTTGGATTTAAAAGGGAAACCTAGTTTTGGTAAAATTTCACTTACAATTTTTGTGTCTAGGTTCTGCCATTTTTTGAAAGGCAAAAGAGGTTAATGATTTTTTTTATATTTTCAGCCTTTGGGCATTTCTGTTTTGGAATATACCGGTATTTGGTTTCGAGGTTCAGTTTACTCATTTTGAGTTGCAAATACTATTCCACCAACCTGTAATATCTGTTACATTAGTGTATGTTTTGAGAACATAATTGAGTTTAGAATTTGGTCTTCTTAGATCCAAAATTGGTAAGTTTTTAATTAAAATGATGCATTACATGCAGGATGCAAGTCTTAGTAAAATACTGGGTATACCATCTTAAAAGTTACTGCTTTTCAACATGCATTAAGTCAGTTTTAGATATGAACATTGACACAGAGGTTTTAAAACAGTGTGTTGAACTTGGGAGGTATTTCTATTGAGTTGCTTTAGGTACAACCCTCACTTACTAGACACAAAAAACTGTTCATTATGAGTTGGCCTGTGTTGACAATGATTAAAAATTTTGTAATGATCTTAAATATTGTGAGATTGTGTGCAAATATAAGATTCATGTAATTTTAACAATGATTTGGAATGTGCCAGGTTAAATGCCAAAGAGCTTACCAAGAAGGTGAGAAAAGTAACACTAATTTTACTCTGTGTGTACATTGCTTTGTGGCTGGGTGCCTGGGGCTTAAGTTCTGGTGATAATTCCCATTTTATATAGAGGAACTATGACTACTTCTTAGAAGGTAACTGAGTGTTTTCTGCTGAATTATAGACAATGTTGTTCAAGAGTCAGAAAAGGCCATATCGAGCCAGTTTTTTGGGGTGATGACATGGAGGTGATTCGAGACAGCCAGCTTGGCTTCACCAAGGGCAAGTCCTGATTGACCAACCTAGTGGCTGCCTTTGATGAAACGACTACATCAGTGGGCAAGGGAAAAGCTATGGTAGTCATCTCTCTGGAATTCTGTAAGGCCTTTGGCTGGGTCCCCCACAACATCCTTCTCTCTAAACTGGAGAGATACGGATTTGGTATGTGGGCTGTTTGGTGGATAACAAATTGGTTGGATGGTTGCATCCAGGGGGTAGTGGCCAACAGCTCAGTGTCCAGATGGAGAAGGGCGGCAAGTGGTGTCCCTCAGGGGTCCATACTGGGACCGGTGCTGTTTAATATCTTCATCCATGATAGAGAGTGGGATTGAGTGCACTCTCAGCAAGTTTGCAGACAACAGTAAGCTGAATAGCACAGTTGGTGTGCCTGAGGGATGAGATGCCATCCAGAGGGACCTGGACAAGCTTGAGGAGTGGGCCTTTGTGAACCTCATGATGTTCAGCAAGGCTAAGTGCAAGGTCCTGCATCTGGGTCAGGGCAATCTCCAGTATCAATACAGGCTGGAGGATGAAGGGATTGAGAGCAGCCCTGTGGAGAAGGGTTTGGGATTACCGGTGGATGAAAATCTGAACATGAGCCAGAAATGTGCACTCACAGCTCAGAAGGCCGACTGTATCCTGGGCAGCTGCATCAAAAGAAGTCTGACCAGCAGGTCAAGGGAGCTGATTCTGTTGCTCTACTCTGCTCTGGTGAGACCTCACCTGGAGTGCTGCGTCCAGTCTAGAGTCCCGAGCATAGGAACATGAACGTGAACCTGTTGGCGTGGGTCCAGGGAAGGACCAGAAGATCAGAAGGCTGGAACATCTCCCCTTTGAAGAAAGGCTGAGAGAGTTGGAGTTGTTCAGCCTGGAGAACAGATGGCTTCGGGGAGACCTTTTTACAGCCTTTCAATACTTTAAGGAAGCCTATAATAAAGATAGGGACACTCTTTTTAGCAGGGCTTATTGCAACAGGACAAGGGGTATTAAACTAAAGGAGGGTAGATTTATACTAGATATAAGGAAGAAATATTTTACAACGTGGGTGGCAAAACACTGGAACAGGTTGCCCAGGGTGGTTGTGGATTCCCCATCCCTGGAAACATTCAAGGTGAGGTTGGACAGGGCTCTGGGCAGTGTGATCTAGTTGAAGATGTCCCTGCTCACTGCAGGGATGTTGGACTAGATGACCTGTAAAGGTCCCTTCCAACCCAAACCATTCTATGATTCTATAACTGCTGACCATTGTCTTAGTGAAGTTTTATCATGAGTAGCCGCAATGGTGTGATTTATCCATTATTTTCTTAAAGACTTCTTTTTTATGGCTAACACTCCCCAAACTGTTGAATGAAAAGTGTCAAGCAATAGTTATGCTATCATTATCATTCGGCTTTGTATCTGTTATTATCAATCAAGTCTTTCTACCTTCCCTACTAGTTCCCTATTGCTGACAGTGATCTTTGAGGTAGCCATATTTAAAGCCATAACTAAAGGCAGTTATGCAGATGTGGTTGTCTTAGTGTTGGGTTTTTAGATGAAAATAAGCAGAACCAGATTTAAAACTACACTTGCCAAGTCAAAAAGAATAGCTCAAATGCATTTTGTTTATGGAGTGAAACAGATACTGATTAGCCTTATCTGTGATTTTATTCTAGAAAGGTAAAGGCTATAGCCATATAAAATGTCTCTGATAACAAAACATCTTAATTTGTCGAAATGTAACGTTTTGGGGAAAGAAATTTGCTGGATTTATTCAGTTTGTGTTATGCTGCCTGGGTAATAGTGGCAGTGAGAAATGAGGAGAAGATGGAAATGATTCTTTTGGTGTCAGCATGGATCTGTGGTGACTTAATACACAGCCTAAGTCACCTTACATCAGTAAGGGTGTAATTTTCCCTCTATCCCTCTTGCGTTACTGTAGTCTACTTTACAAATGTTCACATCATGTAATGTGATACAGACAGAAAAATAAGCCTTGTTTTTATTAGGAAGTTGCCAGGCAGGGGAAATACTGCTTTGAGATATCTGTCTTAGTGTCTGTACTCTTACACATTGGTGACGCAGAACAGTCATTAACCTATAGGCACAAATTATGTCCTGCCTGATTTACAGGCATCCAGCTGTGCGTACTCTTCAGCCAGAAGTCAATGGGCCTGCAGCCAGGGTAGTTTATCTGAATTTCATTAGCATGAACATAAACTGAAATGTCTAATTTGGACTTAAATGAACCTGAATTTATCTGTGACTGAGATTCACTGAATTAGTTAATTTAAATGGAGTGTGGTTTGTTTGTTTTTTGTTTTGGTTTTTTAACTCAAAGTATTAAAAAAGGGAGGCAATCAGGAAATACTGCAGTGTTTGAGGTGCAACGATATCCCAAAATATCATGAATTGTTGTCAGTGTGTACCAGACAAAACTGGTACAGTTTTATCACAGTAAATGTTAGCTTGAAAGTTACTCGTGACATGTTGATGGTGATCTAGCTGGGTTTATAAGATTTAGTTTATTTGTTAAAAAAATTATATATATCTTTTTTTAGTATGTTGGAGAAAACCTGCCAAGATAGCACTGGGAAGGAATGCTGCTCATACTGGTATTTAGGTATTCACTGTAACTTTTTGGACCCTGACTATTATCTACCAATAAAATATGTGCTCAAAACACACCCAGGCCTTGTATTGCCATGCACAGCATTTCCAAACAACTCTGTTTGTAATAAACTAACACTCTAAATGAAATTGGAGCACAAACTGGTCTTTCTCATGCAAAGTATTTTTGATTGACTTTTGCAAGCAAAATTTAAGCAAGTAAGAGGGTGCCTTGATTAAAGAAACTGATTAGATATTCCTGGATTCATTTTAACTCTTCAAAGTTGTTTGATTATGCGCTATGGAAGAAATTTATTCACAGATTAAGCCTACTACTTGTAGTCTGAGGTCTGATCTGTGTTTCATAAATTATGGCCTCATGGGAAGTTTGATGAAGTTGATCAGAAAAACATCTTCATATATATACACGCAGTAAAAAGTGCCTTGGCTTCTATGTCTGATCTTACTTGAGGTGCTGGTGTCAGTTATACCAATAAGACACCTGATCCTGCTTTAAAGATTCATTAAAGGTACATCTTGATAGAAGGAGATTTTTTCAATGGACTTTAAGAATTTACCTGCCAGAAGGAGATCTTTTTTTTCCAGATGCCTAGATATAATAGTCACAAAGCTCACAAGACATCTTCCATTTGTCTTCTTCCATATTATTTCAGCAAAAGTAACAGATTCTTGTAGCAAGTGCCATAAAATTAGGGACTTTTTAGGCTCTGCTGGTTAGATCCTCATCTCCCAACAAATTTCTCAGAAAAATATTTACAAACTCCAATCTTAATTATATCATTTGAAACTTCACCGCTACAACAATAGGAAGAGGCTGAGCACATTGTTTGTAAGTTAGATGTGCATCTTTTACACTGCTGATACTGAATTTCACAGTATTCCTAATTTTTTAGTGCTCATTCTGTATAGGAAGAAAGGACAAACTGTACACAGAATTCTACATGGAAAGCTGCCTATATCACCTCTTGCTCTGTAGGTGCAAAGTTATCACTTGCCTAAGGGGATGTCCTGTGCACATGTTCATCAGCGTTGGTGTGCTTAATTACTGCTGAATCTGGACACACCAACAACAGCTTTACACATTATTTTTTTCCAGCAGTACTTGCAAAAACCACATAAAGCTATGCATAGTGGGAACTTAAGTTGCTTTGCTACCATACAAATGCTGTTAAGTAATTCTTAAATAAAAAAAACCCATGGAAAATTGTATATGGGATAGTACATTCAGTACACAACACTGATTATACACAGTCAGAACTTACTGCCTGTTAAGTGCCATGGACTTACTGCATTTACAGGAACCCAACATTTCATAATGGAACTATTTAAAAAAAAAAGTTAAGCAATTAGGAAATTAATTGCTTAATATAACGTTAGTGTGAGATTGCTGTAATATTTATTCAGGATGTATAATTCTCAAGAAGATACCACATAATTTATCCTGTGCTTTGTAAAATAATAGGATTGATTGTTGTAGGGTAAGTTCAAGGTATTACCATCCTTGTATTAGTATTTCCATTTACAGACTTGGTAATATAATACTGTGCTGTAACCCATTGTACATTCAAGCAAGAAGAGAATGTATTATGTAATGTGAACAAAATGTTTAGCATCTTCTGATATTTCCTTAAATGAATTGTTTAAATAGAAACATGAAACTACTTTTAAAGTAATTTTACATGTATTCTTTTAGGGACTGTTGATTTTTCCTGGTGTTCTTTTCAGTATACGTTTATTTCCTATCAGTGTTAAGTAAGTCCTATTTGATAGACATACTGTTGCTAATGTGATGCAAATCATTAAATGAGTGTATTTGGTTATTTCCATTAAAGGACATTTGTGAACATTCAAAGTACTTCTTTTTCATTTATCGTTACACAATAAATCAGAGTGCATTCATTGCTACTTTTATGTGATTACTGTAAGCAGTCTAGCTGACTGCAGTATAAAATGTAGTTCTTCATTAGTCATTTAAATGCATGATTTTCTCATGGCCTATCTCATTCTTATGTTGCTTCTTGTGAAGCAAATATGACAACAGTGTATGGGTTCAGAATTCAGATTAAGCCCCGGTTCTGTTCTTTTTTTTAGCTCAGCCATTTTGCTTTTTCACCCTTCTTTTCCTTTCTACTATATGCCCTAGCGGTGGGCAAAGATGGCAATCAGGTTTGGTGCACTGGTTGGCTTTACACTGTGGCAGAAGACTGGAAGTAGCCATATCTGGATACACTTGTTCTAGTCATTTGGAACATCACTGTAGGTTACCTTTGGTAGAAAATTGAGTAGGCTTCACGAGGAAAGACATCTGCGTGAAGTCCCTCACCCATGTGTTCCTTTAGGTCTTCCCAGGATGCTTAGATGCATACATCTGTATATGCTTTAGCAATACCTGTGAGCTAATTGAGCATGGAAAGGATAGAGCTCTGTGGAAGTTAGTTAAACACAGTTCTTTTTCTTACTTTATAGTCTGTGCTGAGCTGAAGGTTTTGGTGACTGAGATGGTTCTGGTGCCTGAGATGGGAGGAATGGGATCTGACGCAGACGACTTCATCGTATCCAGACTTTGAGACCCTCTGCAGAGAGAGAATTTGTTACTAGACCTTTAAGGCTAATATTAAAAGAAAAATTGTGCTAAGTTACACCATTAAAATGTAAAAAAAAAAAAAAAATTCTGTGATCTGAAATAGACAATCTTTTTTTCTTTTTTTGTGCTGCAGTTTCAGATATTAAGATTCAGCATAATGTGCTTTAAAGTTTGCTACCATCCTGTGAGAGAGAAAGTACTGAGTTTTGGAGAGATGTTGATGTGTGGCTCTGTTTAGGGAGCAAGTCTGTACTTGGGTATTGTTTGTACTGAAGTACAGATTTGTACAATAAGTCATAGTTATTGCTTTATTTGCCCTTTCAAATAGGTAATTCATTCTTATTTTTAAATGATGCTGTGTAGAGGAGTGTTATTTGCACTTTGACTAAGGTTGTAAAATATGTGAAAGGATGGCTAACATGCATTTCCATTAGCAGGGATAGAATATATGAAACGATAAATGTGAGCAGGAAGAGTATATGTATGCTAAATATATGTCAGCTTGCTGCCAGAACTAAAGAAAAAAAAATGGAGCCTATGCTTGATTTATTAGTTTTTTGAGGACTGTGCATTTCCATGCTAACTATTCAGAAGTACCTGTTCTTTAGCACAGGGTAGTAGTTGTAGCAGCATAGATGAAGGATACTCATAAGCTGGAGACTATCGCTGCTGATATACTCCACAGCTTCCTGCTATTCTGACATCTCGCCAACCTAGGACAGAGGAACTGATATGGCAGCTTGTTAATGACCTCCTTGATTTATAGTCAGGCTGTCTTAATATTTCATTGATGCTGCAGACATGCTGTTTCATTCTGGTGCAACCCTGCTGGGCTTATGTTTGTGATATCCAAACAGGCAACAAATACTTGCAAGAGTGAATGTGGGAATGATTTGGGTAATGTGTGACTTGCACCATTGACATTATAATAGTAGCTCTTAATGCTTCTTATTACCAAACCCCACTGTTTACAGTTTTTGGTGCTTTTCTTGGAGTTTTTTTTGTCTTGAAATAAGTAAGACAGGGTGAATTCTCCGGTCCCATTCCCCCCAGTAAAAGTGGCATAATTGCTTGCCCTTTCTTCCTCTTTCCTCAGCCTCTGCTGATGGCCAGTTGGAGACAAGATGTTGGGCTAGGTGGTCTTGTTGGTCTGAACCAATGTAACTGTTATGATACTGACAGGTGCTACTTTTCTGGGATAATATCCAGGCTGATAAAAATTGTCTTTATTGTGAATGTTTTTCTCAGAAGTGCAGCAATAATATGTGGGAGCTTGACTGTACAGAGCCTGCTCCTCTGTTTATTTGGTATAGTTCTTGCTTTAGCAGAGATAAAACTATCAGTAGACTTTTGTATGGACTAGTTTACAGGTTGCCATTTTTCATGTGTCTAGAAAGTTAATGTTAGTGTGTCAGTATTTCAGAGGCTGTCAGATGAAGTGATGGCAGTTCCCAGAGCTGTGGTAGAGTTCTACAAGGGAATGCTGTTTTAGTCCAGGTGATAAAAGTGACATACACCCATCACAGGTAGAGAATCATTTTGGAGCTGATCTTTGGGAAGGCTGTTGTATTGTGCCATTGCTTTTAAAAATTATTTTATTGTTGCACCATTTCCAAAACCAGTCATTATAATTATCCAAGGAAAACTTGTTTCTTTCCAGTGTGTCCATTTCAATGGGGTTTTTATTGTTTTAACTGAGTTCGTCAGAAGACAGCCAGCTTAGAAGTGCTTTCATTTTGCCTGCGAAAATATTGAGGAGGAGTTAGTGAAGAAGTTTCTCTGCTGTGTTGTCAGGCTGTTCCTCTGAGCAGAAAAAAAGGCTAGTGGAAAGGACAGATAGATCAGATAGGTCAGGCATTATTTTCGTGAACTGATAGCACAGAAATATCGAGCAGTGGCCTCTTGGTAGATAATACTGGGGTCTTGAGCGGTGATGATGATTTTTGTTCAGTATGTGTCTTGATGTTAAAGAAGTTACAGATTTTATTCTGTGTTATTTAAATGGCTATCACTAGGAAACTTCAAAAAAACTGCAAAAATAAGCCTGATACATTAGTTGAATATGTTTCTAGATTTTTTTTTTTCCTTGTAATTTGCTGAAGTATATGAGAGTTTGTCTGAAATTTTTTTTTTTAGTGGGTCAGGTGAAGGAGCTGATTTTTCTGGCTTTTTGGAGCTCTCCTGCATATTTAGAATTGTTTTGATGGTCAGATATTTGCAGAGGGTAATCCTTTAATGATGAGATGTTTGTCCTTAGGAAGTAGATGTCACTGCTTGGTCTTAGTTCCCTCTTGAACTAATTATGTTAATCACATTACACGTAGAGAAACTATTCTCGACATGTACTTAAACTGATGTTTGTTGTGTCTTTGTTAGGCTTGAATTAAGAGTTTTTACATTTTTTCCCATCTACTCAAAAAACCTGCTTCTCCTTATTTATAAGAGTTGCTTCACTGAATCATTTTTTTTTTCCCGTATCTGCTAGCTATATTAGAAAGTAAACAGTTATTTTTGTCATTTCTCAATCTTTCAAGTAAATTAGGGCATGGAGCATCTTTTAGTATCTTACTAAGAAACCAGTTTCCCATTTTCTTCTTGTTTCTCATCAGTTTACATTTTGAGTCTTTCCCGATTATTGACGTCTTCTATAAAGTGTGGGCAGTGTAAGAGAGATAGTATTGCAATAATGGGTTCATTAGTATTGTATGCAATACAAACCCATTTCCTTCCTATGCAAAAGAGTACTCCTTAATGTTGTCTGGCCCCGCTGCTCTTTGTTTTCAGATTGCTTCCCTCCTGTATGTGGGATCTTTGGTGTTAGAGTAAAAATAAGCAAGGAAAAGAAAAGAAAACCTCCCTCAGTAAATGTTGGAGAAGCTCTGATCACGTGTGGAGACTGTATACCCACGTAGCCAACAGTTTTTAATAATGATTATTTATGGTGATGTAAGCTAACCTGTTTTACCTGCATTAAAATGGGGTAGGAACATTCCCATGGTCTGTAGGCTGAGAAAGCAATAAATAAGAATGAGGGAATAGTCATTAACTTTTATGGGACGGGAGCTTTTTAATCCATATATAAAAGTATTAACTTGGGAAGTGTTGGCTAGACAAGGCCTGTAATCAAACATTGACCAGTAAGGGTAAAAAGACAAAATGTAAAATATATATTAGCGTTGCTTGTTCTGTCCTTTAAATGAGACCTGCATCTTTGGTGAAAAGAGAGTACATGATCATGCAGTTTAGTAGTCTGGAACACTAGGTGTGCACAAAGGAAGGATGAGTAACATTTATTCATGGATGTTCTGTATGTGAGTAGTGAAAATTCAGTTCAGCAAAGTTCTTGGTACTTTGCCCATATATAGTGTATGTGTAAAAAATCTGCCATCTCTTTTATCTCCCAGGAAGTACAGGAAGCCCTGAGGATGAGCAAAAATTCGTCTTTTACTGTGGAGATGGCTAGTTGATATAAATGATAACACCATGCTCTGTAAATGACTGATTTTGTTTCTGTGAGTGGAAGCTATCAACGTCTTAACCTTATATGTTATGTCTTAACTTCATATTGGCTATTAGTGATGATTTTTCAGCAGAAAGTTTACTTTTGAAATGGCTCTGCTGTCTTAGGACTTTGAATTCAGATTGTAAAGACAGAAAAGTAAAGCACATACATCAGTATATTAATATTATGGGCTTAGTGAAGACCCTAAATTTTCAGTGTGTCATCCTGTAGTGATGTAGCTAAGGATGATGGTAATGCAGTTACTTTACCCTTCAAAGTATCTATGATTAGACAGAGTTTTAGAATAGTTGTCCTGAACTTGCCTATCAGTGCAGCTGATTCAAAGAGTGTACTTATCATGGTGAGTCATAGATACTCATTTTGTTTGTCCTACTGGTCATTGGTGGGTCAAATGCTTTGAAGGGGTAGCTTTGTCCTAAAATGATTCCTTCATACTATGTGTAGTGAAATAGATTCTCCCCTCCCCGCCCCATGATTCATGAATACGTGTTAAGTTACATTCCCACGTCATTCAGCAAGTGTAAGGCCAAAGCATGACTTCATTCCCATTGGCTTACTGCTATACATCCCCTAACTTATTGCTTCAAGTGATAATACTTGTTTAAGTATGTTATAGGAGGGAGATGAGTATTGCACATAAATGAACAGTGCTACCTCTGTTTAGTTGCCATGGACTTTTGTTGAACGTAGACCTATGTTAGAGGTATTACTCAAATACTTGGAAGACCTTGTTAAGCATGGATATGGAAATTACTTGGTTCAAAATGTGTATTTAAGTTTCATATCATAAAAACAAAACAAAATAAACAACCAAAACCCCAGTGCTTTGAGACTATTTTTTTTCAATGATATTGAAAGATACAGGTATTCAAGAAAAAAAATAATCCTCCTATAGATTACTAAATTGCTAAAAACTGGGAAGTTAACTATAGGAATGCCTACACAGTTTTCACTACAGAGGTCATCGGTAGTCTGAGAGGGGATTTTTATTTTCATAAGCTCTCTTGAAAAATGGATGTATACTAGGATGATAAAGTTTCAGATGTACTGAAAATTAAAAGCAGATGTATAGATGCTCAAAGCAATCTCATAAAGCTGAGTAATTGAAGAATAAAGTATGGGAAATAAGTAAGTTTTGACTGATCTTTGCTTCTGAAGCCAAGTTACGTGGCACAGGTCACATCTACAAGGGTAAACTACTTTTCCCTCCCTCCCAAATAGGATGTTGCATCCAAACCACCTCCTGGAGTAGTCCTGGGCAGGTGCTAGTCCTTTCATCTTAGCTCAAATGTTATTTTGGAAAAGTGCAAATTGGAAAGGTCCAAGCCATGCTGTGAGTGCAAACACTTAATCAGGTACTAGTGATGTTCAAGCCCAGTCTCCAGCCCTGTTTCCTCTGTTACTTTAGGCCTAGCCTGATTTAGTTAATGCAGCTCAAGGAGAGATGCTGGGAATATAGGGAAAAATCAGCCATTAAAGCTGAGCAACAGATAGTTCAGCCAAATACAACCGAACAGGAAACAGTATTAAGTCATTGTGGAAATTTGAGATTAATTGGAAGTTCAGGTGCTCTGTGTGGGTAACATCACCTTCTCAAGGTCATAGCAAAGATGACCAGATGTGTAGAATTCTATCATCTGTATTCGTGAAAAATAAAAAACAAGCAGGAAAGAACGTAGATCTTTTAATGTAGATCTTTCTTTTGATCCAAAATGCAACAAGCTAACAGTTCCATCAGCACAGCCAACGGGGGCAATTAATTGTTTGACTAGCAGCATGTGAGGATTGGAGGAATCACTTAACCTGACTCTGTCAATGGAGAATGTACTTGGATAACAGCACACTGAGTTTAATTATGTTTGATTATTTTAATCATTCACAGAACTTGAGCTAAAAGAGTGACTATCGGTTATGGAACAGGAGAAGACTGTAGATTGTAGTCCTCTCTGGGTCTAAGAGGGATGGATCTTTTTTTTTCCTGTAGAAAATGTAAAGCTCGGGCATAAAGAGTTTGGAGGGAAATTATAATGGGGTCATAAAAACAGTGTCAACTGGTGCTGAGTCAATAACAGGTATAAATGTTATTTGAAGGACTTTTCTTCTTTAAGCATCAGAACTGAAAAGCCAAAAAAAAAGAATTAGTTGTTCAAAAAGTAATCTTTTCTCAACAGTAATGTTGTGTTTCTGTTCTTTGTAATTCCATTAAGACATTTATGTCTATTGAACTAAATAGTGACATCTGAGGATGCTCATCTAGTATCTGTAGATCTCATGCTATTTTGTAGGGTGCTTGTGGTGGATGGAGGTTAGCAAGGTCTGAATTTTTTGCACTGGCTAGTGCATCTATTTCAATTCAGCCACAAAAAGACCTCCATTACTGATAACACTATTACCTCTTTATAAAGCTTGCCTTACCTTGTCATCTTTACACTGTTGTGACTTATATGATGCTGCTACCAAAGAGAGGGGGATTCTTAATTCTGCAAAAGTCCTGAACTGCAAGCAGAAGTATTATAATTATGACTGTTATGATGAAGGCCGTTGACAGATTTACCTTTTTCATGACAGATCAACTGAAGGGCACCCTGCAAAATGAATTGGCTACAGATTTGAAACAACAGGACGTCCCTTTTCACACAACCCTTGCCTAAATTGTGAACTCATTAGCGTGAGATATTTTAGATGTTAAAAATGTAAATGGGTTCAAAAAGTGATTAGACACGTTCCAAGGATGAAATACTTCATCAAGAGCTGTTACATACTATGATCCTGATGCAGCCTCCAGCTGAGAAAATTCATAAGCATCTGATTGCTCTGAGGACATACCGGAGTAAATGTACTCTGTACATCTATACTCTGTGCTCTCTCTCCTTTTTCATATAGTGTAGTTTCTTCATACTTTTTCCATAATGAGCTGTTACTAGCCATTGTCATAGACAATGAACTTGAGCAGATGGACTTTTAGTTTAGTAGAGTAGGGCCATTCCTCTCTGTCATTAAGCTTCTGCTGCCTCTCTGGGATTTATATACAGTCCATTGTTAGAATTATGAGTCAAGTTGTCTTAATAACACATTTGAATATCCTGAAGAAGAAATGGTGTATTTATATTAGAACATATTGTTTATGGATCTTTTTGGATAAGCTGCGAGAGGTCTTTTCAGTTGTAACACTAAGGCATCTTTCCAACCCTTTGGAGACAGCGCCTTATCTAGACTCATGTTGCTTAGCTGCAGTACTAAATTATTCTATTCTTTTTTCCAACCTGAATTATGCAGGGATACACATAAGTGATAACTGTGAATCTTCTTTGGCTTGTAGAAGAAGAGGTTTATCTTTATCCATTTGAAATTGCTGCATAACACTGAGCATTAGAAT
>VZZY01010071.1:162905-220699 GCA_013400335.1 Eurystomus gularis | reverse complement strand
CCAGATTGCCTTTTCCAACTGTTCTGTGACCAAAAACATTTTTACAGAACAATGACTGTTAGCCTCCTCTCTGCCAACATAAATGTGTTCCTCAAAAACCTTTGCTCACGAGTAGTCACCAGTGTCACTACATCTCGGATGTATTTGAATGTTTGGGGTACCTATTGTAGCAGCTAACTGTATACACCAAGTACAGTGAAAATGGCAGCATATAATATAGGGAGAAAGTATTACAAGTCTTTTCTCAAGTTCTGTTTTTTTTTCTTTACAAAAACTCTTGGTTGTACTGATTAATGGCAGTTATAAACTTAAGAATCAGCTTGGTTTGAGCAGATCTGAAAACAGTTTAGACTCTTCTAAAATGTTTGGTGTTTCCACTCCTAAAAGGTGGCACAGAGCAGTATTGAGGAGTCACAAAAATGTAGGAAATCTCAGAAATACTGTTGTCTGACATGGTCTAGTCCAACATCTTGTATTGACAATTTTCAGAGCCCCATACAGATGAGTGGATCGCTGGCCCGTGATGGCAGTTTTGTACTTCACAAATCAGCCTTTATCATTTGAGAATGGATAAACTTGAATTTTGGGATACATACTATGACTGTATGTTTCCTCACTGATTTATTTAAGTGTTGCAAAGATTGGCCCTTTGATATAAGGACGTAAACAAGATAGTTTTAAACACACTTGGAAGAAACTCACCAAACATATGCTTTCTTTCTGGATGATGTAGGTTATTTAAGCATGTTCTTTGCAGTCTGACAGATGTAGATGACTTGTCATCATACTGAACTTGTCATTCATTGGTTTATGGAGGTGTCTGTCAGCTGATTATCTGTAGGTGCTTCTGGAGCATTTCTAGGAACATAGAAGTGCTGATAGAATCTAGAAGTGCTTCTGGGGTCAGATGAAACAAATTCATTGGGCAGGTTTCCGATTTTTAGCAGAGCCAATTTTTTTTGTAAAGCCTTGGGTAAATACGTCTTAGTACTTGAGTTATGCTTGTTTTTACGTACTTTTCTGATGAATCTTAAAATATACAGTAACAGCTTCTTTCATATAATGCAATATTTTCTCTGGAAATTTTCTCAGCTTCAGAATTTCTTAGTTGAATTTTTTAAGAGCTCTCACTTTCACAGACTGTTAAGAAATTATTGGCTTTTTCTGGGTAGTTGCCTCTATGTAGACCTTCACTTCAGGCATTGAAATCTACACCTGCTTAGGTCAGCATCAGCCTGTTTGTGTTTGTATATTATTTGTCTTTGGGTAAATGAGCAAAATAAAGCCTCGTGTTCCATAATTCCCTCTACCTCTCTAGGCTTGTCTTTTTTCATACATGTTCATTAAAATATTTGAGTATATCTATTGGGAGATATACAATTTTTGGTAGGTTTTTGTTTCAAGGTCTTCTGTTTCTTTTCATGTGTCACAGTGGTGAAACAATTTCCCTTGGTTTCAAGGTTCTCCCTCCCTTGATATGTCCAGACCCATCTGACATAGCTGACTTTCTTTCAATGCTTCTTCTGAAGATGGACTTTCTTAAAGAGTGCAGAAATGGAGACACTCGTCTGCAGCCTTTTTTTGTACAGCAGTTAGATGAGATTTGTCTCAGAACCAGGCAGTCAGGGACTTTCTGACTGATAGCAAGCTTCATTTAATAAAGCTTTGGTGAGTTCTGACTACTTTACCTCGTAGAAAAAAAAAAAGAAAATCTTTAATAAGGGCTCCTGCTGTTACTATTTTCATATCCCTGAGGCTTCATCTGTACTTCTCAAAAGGTTAAGAAAACCATTGCTCTGGTAAAGGACAAGGACACACATTTCCATAAGGAGAATCGAGTAAAAGAAGGGAAGACATTTCTTCATTCTTACCAGGGCCTCTTTTAGGACTTTTGCATTGGATATCACTTTGGCTTTTGAAAATGCTTTTTGAACATGTCCAAGATCCAAACCTGGAGGAGAAATCAGTGAAAACTGGCTTGGTAACTCTCGTGCTTCCTCGAGGAAACAGACTGGGTATCTAGAGAACAGTATTGAATATCTGTTCTGAACTTCCAGTAATCCTGTTATCATCTCAGTCTGACCACTGCTTTGAAAATACCTCTGAGGAGTTGTAAGCAAGATCATATTTAATTAAATGTTTTTTACTTGACATCTTTAAAAATTTTACTTTTAATGGCTGCACAAAGTACATGTTGCCAAATAGTGGCATCCATATAGACAGGAAAAAAAAAAATCACATAGCTCTAGTTCATTTCATTAATTCTACTAGAAAAGTCTAGGCTTGTGCAAAAGCAGAATGTATCTTTCTCAGAGAAAAGGTATCTGGAATTCCTTATGGCCAATTGAAATGCTGCAGGAGAATATATGCTGAACAATGTTGCTTTTCTTTGAGTTGATGATACAAAGGTCTTGTTGTTTTGCTCCAAAAGCACCTCTAAAAATGAAGTCTCTGTGATTTTTGTCCAAAAACATAACTGTACTCAAAGAATAGAGTCCTCACCTTATTGAGTCCTTGTACAAATTCAGAATCTTATAAATTTTCCACCGCTAAGTTTAGCATTTACTAGAGAAATCACTGCTCTGAGGATTAGTGTTTCAAAGACATTGTGGAATAATGCATGACAAACTGAGCTGCTCTGTAAATAGAGAAGCTTAGAAAACAGCTTACCTGCTTATCCCACTCATGCTTTTTGTAAATATCCTTGGCTACATTCCCAGTAGATAGGAATGTGAAGTGGTTTTATCTGGTGGTTTCTTTAAGGATTCCCTTACGTACTGAAGCTGGAGCCCTTTGGTGTAGCATAGGACAGATAAGAAATGGACAAAACCAATGGGAGTAGATACACTTGGACTAGAATAAGGCGGAGTGGCTTGTATAACGTATTGCTGATGGAGGGCTGAGAAACCCATCCCTTTCAACTAACACCTCATACATTCCAAGAAATAGGGAACATTTATTGTTGTTTTTCATTTTTTTGCTAATTTTGATTTCCAACTATTAGTAGATTGATCAGATAGGATGCTACAGAGCATCCTGCAGAATTTCTTTGGACTTAAAGAAAACAATTTCCAGAATAGAACAAGTTGCAATTCAAGTAATAAGTACTATTTATATTAATGTTAGCTGTTAACTTACACAGCCTAGAGTTGCTAAAAGAATGCTCACAGTTACAGACTTGTTTTAAGGTTATGGGAAGTCCTTTTTATATGTCAAGTAAAATGACACTATCGGTAAATGATTTACGAAATGAGAAATAAGTCTAGTGACTGGTAATGTTTTAAAACAGAATGGAAGCATTTAATCAGGATTTTTTGCTTGTTTTCATAATTACAAAATGATATTTAGCAGAAGAACACAGGATTCTGTCATGAAAATAATTCTTTTTGATTATTCATTGTGCTGTTTTCTTTGGGTCAAATTATGTACAATACGGTTATTACTAGCATTGACCAGGTGATAGATTAAATTGAAAGACTACTTTTCTTAATCTTTACACTCTAAACAACCTCCCAATGTGTTGCCAATGTGAATGTGTCTTTGGGGACAGAACCCAGTCTGCACCACATGGCTGACTGCCAAGTCTCTCCACTGGAAAGCCAGCTATTGTTTTCTACTTTCTACTGCACAGTAGGGTGCATCCACCCCTTTACAGCATTCAGCCATAGCTTTTTAATTTACAGTAATATTTTGTATTAGATATTCACAGGAATAAATTTTCTCTAGCCATGTAGGTCATATTTCTCCCAAGCCAAAGCTGAAACATAGACTCATTTCTTTTCTAAATTCATTGTAAAAATTGTGGTCTCTAGCTAAGATTTTTCTTGGAAATCAACACGTTTTTACCCTGTCAATGATGTTGTAGGCATACCTTATCCAGTTTCGTTGCCATACTACAGTAGGCAAGTAAACAAAAGTAAGTTAGGTGTAGTTTTGTATTCCTTCATGATACCTGGAATTGTAATAGTAAAATAAAGCAGTAAAGGTAATAATACAGCATAAAACAGTAATTGGAATCACTGGCATCTTCTAGAATGAAGTTAGGGAATCTGCCATAGTGCTGTCAAAGTGAGTTTCTGTGCTTGTTTTCTTCTTGAGATTTGACTAAGTAACTCACAACCAGGAAGCTAACAATAACTCTAAATCTGAATCCCCTCCCTCCTTTGCCTGTTCCTAAAATCTTATCTAAAGTGTCAGTCATAAATCATTTAAATGTAGGAGGGACTGACAGAAGTTGCTCAGTGGTATGACTGAGCTGTGTTTGTCTTGAATGTTAAAACAGTATTTCAATATTTGAAGATAATAGTGTGAATTCTTACACAAGTGTTTCTTGGCATGCTGTTCAGATATCTAAAATATATTAAAACTTATTATTTTTTCAGTGAGAGGAAACTAATAAATAGAAATGAATGTTGATCATACCTTTTAAATGGAAGAACCCATTAAATTTAGAAATCTCTGCACCTGCTATGTTTCACTAAAGAGGATGTCTCCTGCCTGAAGATAGACATAATTGCATGTTTTTTTAATTAAATATGAAACTATTACATATGAAGGAACTTGTTATGCTAAAAAAAAATTAATGATCATCTCACCAAAGATAACTTTCACTGCCTCCTTAAGAGTCTTCAGAATCTTAGGCACCAACTAATTTTGAATAGCCCAGTTGTTAAGAAATCGAGACACCAATGAGTCCTGTCTGCTCAAGCAGTTTTCACTTAGGCCAGAACCTCCTGGTTTCCAGGAAATAACTCTGTGATTGAAGTAAGCCTGCACTGCCTGCTCTCAGCTTCCTTCCCTGGGTGTGTGTATCCAGCCTTTCCCTTGCATTGGTCATTGTGCTTACCTGCTTGTAGATTGTATCTACAGTTCACTGAGCTGCTGCAGCTGAAAACTGCCCTAAGGCAGCGGGGAGAGCGCAGAGGTGGCAGCTCAGGCTTAAATTGGTTTCTGCTGGTGTGGACCTGCACCTTGCAATTCCTCTCTAGATAGGTTTGGCTCTTCAGGAAGAAATGGTTTCAAATATACTCTAATCTGAGATTGCATCAGTTGTAGTTGAGTAAGTAATGAGCACACATTGACAAAACTTGGATAAGGTTTGTGCAATGGATCCATCAGAAGAAAAAAAGTGTTGTGCAATTCTTGAAAATCTGGAAAAACTATACATTTTGAAGTAATATACATCCCCCTTTGAATCATTTCTATGTAGGTATCAAGGTGAGGACTTTCCAAGAACAATGTGTTAGACTGGATAAAATATGCTCAGAGTGGACAGGGTGCTTAAAGGAGTTAAACCGTAACACAGATTGTACCGATAAAAATTGCAGAGAGAAGTGGTGTACATCTGAATAAATCAGCACATATGGGAACTGATATATATTAGTTTGGAGTGAAAGCTAAATTTTTAGTGTGTTAGCTATCTCTTTTTATAGTGAATCAATTTCATCACATTTTGAAGGTGACAGGAATTTGCATATTTTTCAAGTAAATTAGAATACTAACAGACACCATTCTACTGAGTCGAGACTTTGCTGTGGCTGGAATAAAGACAATAGAAGGTAAAACAAGCAAGTACAAATCATACCATTCTGAATTGAATTCTGTGTAGGCTAATAATTCAAGATGATGAGGAGAACAGCAGATAAAGATTCTCAGGTATCAAATAAGCCAGTCTGGCACAGCATTTAAAAGCACTGACACATGTGCTAGATGCATTTGGCTGACCTTTTGTTTATTTTCTGGGAACATCACCTCAGAGAATAAGATTGAAATTATTGTAGGGATATTTCTGGAGTAATTTAATTGTTTCTTACTGTATATCATACTATGAATTTTACATACATGCTTAAAGAAAAGTAAATGTAGCCAAGCTACAGGCTTTTTCCCCTCTCAGCATTCTTATAGACTGTCTAACTTGAAACACCTTGTATAGGATTAAGGCTCAGAATGCATTGAGTGACTCCGAAGTGACCCTGGAAAATAAATTACTGTTTTACAGAATTTTTTAAATGCATTCCTTTTGTGCTTTTGTTTCATTTGGCATTATTGTTTTTAGGTAGTAACTCATAAATGTGGGTTTAAAACCATGGTTTGTACTTTTATGCTGCTTTGAATCCTACAGCTTTATTTGCAATATTACTGTCTTTTTTGTATAGTGTTGTCTAATGAACATATAAATACTTCATTCTACTAGAATTTTAATAATGCCATCTGTTCACTTGATGGAAAATGGCAAAGCACATTGAAGCAACTGCCTTTTTTTTTCTTGACAGCTGTATTTTTAAAGCTTAAGGTTTAAGTTTCCAGTTTTATTTTTTAACAGTGGCAGTGAACAATAGTGCAAACAAAAGGATATGGTTTTGTACAAATCTTATTTTGTGAATTACATACATGATTTTTCTTTCTTCTTTGATCAGTAATAAACAGTGGGTTTTTTTCCTTTTTAGTAGAACTTGCTTTCTTCCATGGCAGAAAGTAAAGTAATCCTAGAGAGGTCAGTAAAGTACATCATTTAGTAGCATCTGATGCCTTTGTCCAAGCTTCTTACTCATCCTGGCATCTCTCTCCCTCTTCCTGCATCTCCTTTTGAAACTCTGTTTTGAAGTTCTTCTCTGTGGCTCTTTCCACTTTCAGTCATGTTTTCTTTAATTATGTTAAAGTTCCTCTTTTGAACCACCAACTTATTATATAGTTATAGGCTGTTCTTTTTGGTGTACAGTTTTGTAACTTAATCTCATTCCTGCAATTAGGTGTCAAAACAAGTGGCCTGATGTTTAGAAATGGTCGAGTCCCTAGTAGCTCCTGAATGGATTAGTGCTGCTGGACAGCTATTGCTTGGGAAAATCTGATGGCCTTGTATGAATGCCTATGGGTATGTGAGATGCAAACGGATTAACTAGTTTGCAGCTTGGGTGTTCCTTAACTAGGTAGATGCAGAATATAAATAAAGAAAGCATCTACAGAGCAGATATGTGACTGGTTGTTTGGTTGTTTTTCCCAATTCCTCTTCCAGGTGGTTATGTGGTGCTTGCTTATGTAAGAAACTCATGGTGTTGACAAAACCATGTCAGGCCTGATGAAGGAAGTTGGGAAGAATGATGCTGTAACTGACAAAATATGAGATTCCTCAATCATGACTGTTTCAAAATTATTTTGAAGGCATGGGGAGAAGGGACTTAGATTATGAATTACCCTTTTCATAGAAAAGGAATAGATTTCTTGCTTGGTTGCCCACTCTCAGTGTGTGCTCATTAGTGGTTCTCTTAGATTGACAATTTGGGAGATAGACACAGCTCCTTATCCCAGCAGGTGGCAACTTCAGCCATGGTGCAGAGGTATGGTTGGCTCTGGTTCCCTTTATTCTGCCAACAGAAGTGATACTTCAACTCTCTGTTATTGCTGTGTTAGATATAGTTTATTAGCCTCCCAGCTGATTTCTTGATATATTTCCTGAGTTCTTATTAGTATTTCAATTAATTTACCATCTGCATTGGGTTTTGTTAGTTAAGTAAAAAAGCACATGAATGTAATTTTGTCTTCCATGAACACATCCAGTTCTTCATTCACTTTCTTTTGATGTTTCTACAATTTTTTTTCTTTTCTTGTTCCCTGGTATCTGTCAGGTGGACAGTAAGAAGAGAATTCTTTCTTTCTGAAACTGCCAGTGTAATCTATTCTCTGTGTGTGTCTGAGGCATCTCTGCCTTGAAGCCTCTAAAAATGGCATGCTTTCTGTCACCAAGTCTTTCTCATCTTCCTAGCTACAGAGGTACTGTAATTTACTTCCCTTGCTTATGGTTGAATGTTTTGGTCAGCTAGATCCTTACAGCTACCTGTGCCTGATAGTACAGCCAGTCCTCTGTTTGAAGCCTGTGTCAAAGTTTCTGTACTTAAAGTTGGTATACAGTAGATTTGATGGCATAGAGGAGCCTGAGTATGTGCTGGTAGTTATATTCAGAAATGGGAAAATCATCAGTCCACTGAGGACAGGGTTCTGTGGAATCTCTTAGAAAACCACTATGTAATCTGGATGCCGATGTGCTAAGGTGTTTAATGACTGTAACTCCTGATGTATGTAGGCTGTTAAGTGCCATGACTTTACACTGTGTTCCAGTGTTGAAGGGTCTGGTGTCAACTGTGACAGAGCGTTCTCAACGTTTACACAAGACCAGTTGGAGGTATATAAACAGTTTCATTTGGAATATTGTTGTTTTCAGCCAGGAGCAACTGGTATGTGTCATGTTTTTATGTTGCTTTTTAGGAAGCTCACTGTCCAATATTATAACCTTCACCAGTTATTTCATGCATTAAATCAGAGATCCATTACATAGTGCAGATTCTTTAGATGATGCTATAGCATCACAAGTGGCTTAATCCCCACAGCTTAGTGAGTTACCATTCTCACTTGAGCTGTGGTAAATCATCATGCCTACCCACAGTTGGCATATTTAACTTCCTTTCATTTAAAGGAATTGGTTGCTTAACTTTTTCCTTTACACTCACTGAAGCTGGTGGGTTTTTTTGTTTGTTTGTTTGGGTTTTTTTTCCTAACAGTCTCCTTCTTGCAAGCAAAATCATGGTGGTTTCACTCATGGTGGTGGTACTGATAAGTAGTAAATAGTTCAATGTTGTTTTGGTTTCAATCTGTTTATCATGTTAGTGTAACGTGTCATTTTTCAAAGACCCCAAAATCCTGAATTATCTGCACATCATTATTCTGTGGCACTCAACACACAGTCACTGGGGGCTTGATTATGATTACAAACAAATCAGCTGAAATGTCCTGAAAGCAAAAAGGCTTAATTTGTAAATTTTATTCTGTCACTTTTTCTTCTTCAGTATTATCCATATTAATTTGAATAGTTTCTCAGCTTTCTATCTCCAGGGCGAAATAAAATAAATCTCTAATACAAATGTACTTATGTTTTAGTTACAGTAGGATTTCTTCAGAGGGATTGAAATTATTCCCCTGACGTAAATATGTTTCACACTGGATCAGTACACCCTCCCATGTGGTAACCTATCATCTCAAGCTCTAATGATCCCTTACCCTTGTTGACATTAGCAAACTTTTCCTCTGGGGCATTTTCTTTTGTTTCTTTTGTCAGCTGGTCTAAAAAGAAGAAAACTGCCCAGTCCTGATTTTTCTGCAGATGTTGAGGATTTTACTGCAAAGTTTAGTAACACATTTGTTTTCAATGTAGTCAGAGACACAGAAACAAGAAAATCAGTCAGGCTACAAAGCTTCTTTTCTACTTCAGATTCTCTGTAGCAGAAAAACACTGGAATCTGAAAATTTTAAACAACTTCATAGGAGTGTGAGAACTTATAATTTTATTGCATGGACATGTTTTTTCCCTAAAAATATCCTACATGTTTCTAAACAGAAAGAGGTGAGAATACTGTAAAAAAAAAAAGGTAGGGATAAGAGCAAAATAGAAAGAATTGAAGGGTAAAAGTATAGTAAAAAAGTTGGTATCTGATGCTCTTTTTCCCCAAGGTAAGCATAAGATTACATTTTTCCCAACAAGTGTAAGATTATTTATTTTCTCCTGCTGTCACTGAGTCATTTGCAGTATTTACTGCTCCAAAGTTGAGAACCTGCTGAAATTTCTTGGCCTGTTTGGGCCAACAAAGCCTCACTCCATGCCAGATGGGAACTTGGTGGCACGGAGCTGTGTGCACTCTGTGATCACACCCCTTGCCTTGCAGGGCTGACAGTGGAGGGTGGGCTATGGACAAATGTTGAGGAAGGAGGAGGAAGTGCCTCTCCTGAAAATCTTCCAGACAGCTTATCAGTCAGAAAGAGGTATTCATGGACTAGGAATGAACAAGCCAGACCTAAGAGGCCTGGCAGGGTCCAAAGAGTATGCATAATGATATATGTTTTTAAAATATCCAAATGTCTTGCAGTGGACAACTTCCAATGTGGCTTTCTCGGGTTGTTGGAGATTTGTAGGATCTGCTATGAGTAGCGATCTCTTTTTATGATCTTCTTTGGCCCCAATCACTACACATAACAGGAATGCAGCAGCATTTAATACATAAAAGCATTTCTGGTTTCTAGTGCATGCTGTAGCAGTTCTATTGATTTCAGTGGAATTGCATAAGGTATATATCTGAGTAGTATTTGAGCCAACAGCAATGTGATTTTTTTTTTTCCTTTGTATTGAAAACACCTGCTGAACACAATAAATTTCAACCTTTGTGCAGTATATTTGAAACATTCAGAAGTGAAGGAGCAGCTCTATTCAGTAGTGAGAGAACAGCTTAATAGTATTAATGCTGTTTCTGAAATACATCAATTGCAGTAAACTTTAAACATACCTTATACCCAGCAACCAGCAGGTTTCTGGGAGCAAAAAATAGGAGAAAATCAAGTTTGATTTAACTAGAGTGATACTGAAATTGTATTAGTACTGGATGAGAGACTTCTTTCACCAAACATGTTTGCAAAACCTGTAATCAATTTTAAAGAAAGCTGCCTACAACAGCTAGTGTCGTGAATGCCAAACAGAATTGAATGTCAGGCAAGAAAAATGGTAGATACAAGCAAAATTCTGTAGCTGTAAACTGGGAAGTATGAAAAAAATTGTAAGTTGTTATACATGTTCTTCAGCCGATTGTCTAGTGGCCGTATTCCAATAATAAACAATGATGATTGCATCTCATTGACTGATGAGATAGATGAGCTAACCAGTTTAACACTCTCTTCATTCAACAGTTGTGTTGAATAGGATATGAAGTCATAGGCTAATTACCATAAACCACAATGGTAAACTTTCTTGGTGAAGTACATTCACTGCTGGACACTATTAAGTATATTCTGGGTGGTCAGAGACCAGGTTCCAACATGATTTTTGCTGAGTTGTACTCAGCTTGAGAGACTTCTACAGAGTTTTATGAAACTTTTAGCTTATGTGGGAAAGATACCATTCCACAAGTTCAGAGGCACATCCATCACCCCGCTATTTAAACAGAAGTGAGAAGGTAAGTCTGCGTTAGTTACAAACCAATTTCCTTGGTCATAATTTTGTGGAAATATGCTACTTAGAGTAGCCTAAATTGTCACATCAAGTATACAATTGAGATTTTTTTGTCCATGGATACAAAAAATGCAGAGCTACAATAAATATGCTTTGTATTGCTAAGCAATTTCAGAAGAAAGAGCAGAATCTGGATCTTTTGTGTGCCTTTCTGTTTTCACAAGGGCTGGTGATACTTTCAGAGGGTCCCTTTGGAAATTTTCTGACCAGAATAGATTGTCCTGCAAAATTGCTCCAAATGCTTAATTGGTTTTGTGAGGGCTAAGACCATAGAAAACAATGAGCTTCCAAACATTTTGGTGTCTGATGAAGTCAAATGCACTGTTTCTTGGCTCCTGTTTTGTGTGGTGCCCCGTTTGCTTACGTGCAAAAGACACCTGGTGGACAATACGTTTCTCTGCTTACCGTCTGCAATAAAGTTGTGGTTTTCTGATCCGTGTTACTTTGTTGTTTAAGAAGAGGAAGAACTGAGCTTCCTTTTTTTGGGAACTTAAAAAAAAAATCTTTCTGTTGATCTAAAAAAGCTAGAGTTCATATTTTTTCCTGCTTCAAGGTGCCACCAGGCATCAATACTAATGAATATTCCCTTTCAATGCCTAAGTCTATGTCTAAACAAACTGTCTAAGCTAGTGTTCTATGAGGTAACATTACAAGTGCTTCTGAATTGTGAAATAAATCCAGACAGGTGCAAGTCAGGAGGGCTGTTCAGATGCTCTCGATGAAATTTTTGCATTAGGAAGCAAGAACACTTTTGAATGACAGTTTTAGCATTGTTGTTATATGTGTGTGATAGTTGCTGCTTTAGGAAACTTGCCCTCACCTAAGGTGTCTTTGAAAGATCTTACAAATTCAGTGGAGGCATAAGCTGTCAGATGCAAAGCGTCTAAAATAAGGATGCAGAGTGTCTCAAACAAGGATGCAAACTGTAATTAAAATAGACTGACCAACTGATCTGATTGATGCCTTTCTACCAGAGAGATAAATTAAACCTGGTAAACTATACTTTGTGGTGGTGAGATCTGTCTTTAACCAATCTACATTTAGTGATGTGGAATTTCTACTGACGTGTGGGTGTATGACACTTCTCAAGGGGGGGGGGGAAAAGCAACAAAGATATTTATGCTGGTTTAATGGCATTCCAAACAACTTGTGTCTTATTAGCTGAAGGAAAAGGAGCCTAAAGCAAATTTTGAAAAGAAAAATTATTAGGTCAATCTGACATCTGCTGTGTGGTAAAACATTCCTTGGGAAAATGTAAATGCACAGCTATTTGGGATCTCATAAAAAGAATTAATCCTAAGCATTTGTTTGCTGTCATCAACAACAATGATGGACAAGCAGCATTTAACTTCACACAACAAACAACAGCATCAGACCAGGGAGAAAGTGCAATATTGTTTTTCCAAAAGAGTTCCTGTCATAAAACTAACTAGGCCTTAGAAGTATTGCTTCCTTGATAAATGCATCAGAATATCATAATTTGAAATGTTGAAAGATTGCTTTGCATTAAAATTGTCTTTGTGACTACTCTAGCTTCACATTCTGCAACTGTCAGAACACATCAACCTTTGCCTTTTTATTTTTAATCATGTATAGAAAAACAATAATTAAATAAGGTTTTTTAAATGTGCAAAATAAAATCTGATCTTTTCTTATTAATTGAATTATTACACAATTTAATACTCCTTCACACACACCGTTGAGAAGAGAACCCCAAACCAAAATAAACCTAGCTTTATGTATATTGTGCCAAATGCCAAATTTGGCCTCGTATATTATGTGCCAATTGTCAAACCTCCTGTGGAGTTTTTCTGTTTCATTTCTTCTTTTCGGCTTCTTCCTATCTTGCTTGTCTTGGTTTAGTATGGAAGCTTTCCCAGATGGATGTTGTCTTTAATTACCATACCAGTTATTATGCATATCTGTAGTGTGTTGTGCAGTTGTTAATGAGAATTGTACAGTTAGTAAAGCTGAGGTATTAAAGTTTGTTAAATTGTAATTTTGTTCTTGAAGCCCAGATCTTATCAGAGAACTCTTCTCATTATTCCATGCCTTATCCTGATATTACTAACCTCTGAAGAGAGCTTTTAAAATCATAATGTTTATAAAGCTGACAAGATAAAACTGAGTGTAACTTTTTCTTGTGGTCGAGGATAGTTACCTGGTTTTCAAAGTTTAGGAACTGAACCATTTTCTGCATATTTAGTGGGCTGAACCAGCTCACTGTGGGGTGGAAGAACATTACTGCTGGTGCAAGGGTTTTGGTCTGCAAACTTGGCGTTCAGAGGTGGGGAAGCCCTTGAAATTTAGTTCTGTTCCCCAGAGTTTCCTGTTTTACCAGTTGTGGTATCAGTATGTGTTTAACATAATAGAGTTCATAGCATTAGCTGAACCAGAGCATTCTGCTAGATTACGGATGAGTACTTAGTGCTTCTGGAGGACAAAATTACCGCTTGCTCAGGTTGTGTGCTCTTCTGAGCAGCTTCCACCACACTGCTGCTGATTACCTACCTCACTGTGCATCAGGCCACATTGAGAATCATGGTGTTAAAAGTACAGCTTGCAACAGGCTCAACTGAGCAGTGCAGCCAAGCTAATGTATATGTGTAGAGGTTTCTTTTCAAGAGTTCATCACTTTATTTTTGAAGCTATTAAGAACAATGTTGGCATATTCAGAGTGCCAGAACTAAATCATACGTGTTTCTTGTATGTGATCCTCCTAAATTCTGTGAATGGCAATGCTACCAACAAATGGGATTGAGGGGGTGACACTTACTCTTGTACCATTGTTGATTGTATTTGATGTCTAAAGAAAAAGTGAACTCCAACTGAAGAGTTTCTAGTGGCTGGAGCATTTGCAGGATCTCTTTCACAAACACTTGCTTTCTTCCAGGGTATATATTTCCCTCACTGCAGACACTAATAAGACACTTTCCTCTATCTGGCTTTTTTCCCACACAGTATGCCATAATCATAGGATATTTGAGGTTGGAAAAGACCTTTAAGATCATCAACCCAGTACTGCCAGGTCAACACTAAGCCATGTCCCTGAGCACCTCATTTACACATCTTTTAAATACCTCTAGGGATGGTGACTCCACCACTTCTGCAGGCAGTCTGTTCCCTTTACAACCCTTTCAGTGAATAAATTTTTCTTAATATCCAATCTAAACTTCCCCTGGCGCCACTTGAGGCTGTTTCCTCTTGTCCCGTCTCTTGTTAACTTGGGAGAACAGACTGACACCCACCTTTGCTACAACCTCCTTTTCAGGAGAGTTCGTTCTTTAGAAATAGTATCTTTAATTTGTTTTATAGAAAATGTTGGCTTCTAGTTTTATAATCTAAAAGTTCATCTTAAATGGCAAGATATGAAGAGCCTTTGCTGGTGATAACATTGAAATACTTGTAAATATGCCCTTCTCAAGGGGCACCTTGAGATCCCTCCTTCACTTAAGGATTATTTTGGAGAAAATGTAGTGTACCTACTGTTAAGCAGTCTAGGTGATACTGTGTCTGTGTCTGACATAGGTATCTGAAAATCTTCTCAACAGAGATGTATCAAAATATGTGTGAATAAAGAGCCACAAGTATAAATAAATGCTCTTTCTCTGTGAGATTAAATCTATTTGGTGACTTTAAACTAATTTCCAAAGCATAGTAATTTGATTCCTAGTATCAAATAAAAGGTTTCAAATAGTTCCCTTCATGTTTTCAGAAACAGCTAACCAGCTAGAGGTTTGTAAGGGTGTGCTTAAGCTGCTTTTGGTGTGATTGAACTGGAAGTTGGAAACATTTCCTGTGGCACGTGTTCTTGCTGTACAGCTGCTTTCCCTTTGTTTTCAGAAATACTGTTCAGTCTTCTAGCTAGTGCTCTGGTGTTGTACCTGTGTTTATTTTTACATATTGAAATTTAAAAAAATGCATGAGTGCTTCCATTTGAAAAGACAAAATAGAATAGCATGTGTATATATATACACATATTTATATATAAATATATATAGCAACCTTGTAATGTATGTGCTTTTAACGTGTTGTGCCAGATCACATCAGTGATATTCATGTAATTTTATGATCACAAGGCTTTTCTTCCACATCTAAAGTAGTCACAGGAATAGTATCTTTGATCTGCCAAACAGAAAGGCTTAAGTCTACTCACTAACTTGCTCGTACATGTGGGATGTTGGTAGCATATATTTGGTAGAAAAGGGCCTTTATTTCTCAGCCTGTGCAGTGCTAACAGTTGTCTTACTGCCTTGGAATATAAATGTAGGAGAATGATGTAGAACTTAGTGGTTTATCTGGCCTGTGAATTGACTTAGATGTATGAAATTCTGTATTCTTACGGAGGCAGGGCACTGTTCTTGAATACTCTCTCCTAATTTTGTTTTATCTTTAGATTTAGACGTTTACATTGTAAATGCACACTAGTCTCACGGTATTTCAATTACTATATTGAACCACGTTGCACCATTGTACAATGGTGCAAAAACTGTTTGAAGTGTGGTATCTTGTACTTCATTGAGTCCAGAAACTTCCTTGAATGCCTAATTGTTTGTTTTCTTTCCTCTTAGATGAATCGACTCCTAAAGAAGTCAGCAGGGTAAGTGTTACTCTCCGTCTCTTTTAGAAAGTGTAGTCTTTGAGGCCCACTGTTTGCTTGAGATGATTATTGTGCAGTTTGTGTTCAAGATTTGCCTCTATTCCCTGGACATAGTGGATCTCCAGAGGAAAAAAAAAACAACAAACCAACAGGTGTACTGACTGACTAGAGAACAGTTAATAAGGAAAATAAATATTAAGAACACTTGATTGGCTGTGGATACATTAAAGGGTATTTTACATTAACAAATTCAGAGTTCTCCCAGTGCTATTTTTGTGATCCAGTTTAAAAAGGTACTTCACAGAAATGAGGAAAACCATGGGAATTTGAATTTAGGCACAACAGAATACTATTTAATCAGTGTTGCTGCCTCATAAGCATAAGAGGAAACAAGGGAAGGAATACGCTCTAATAACGCCCTTTGAGGTGTGCTGTGCTACAGATGAGCTAAAATCTTTAATTTAAAATATTTTGCAGTGTATTGTATGAAATGTAATGTAAAATCTTAAAAAAACCCAACAAGCATATTCAGTAATAAATTACCAATACTAGCCTTGCATCTGATTGGCACTGTGGCCTGCAGAATGTCACTCCATGGTTGAGAACTAATTAGGGTGATCTCTTAGAAACTAGTGCCTTTGCTGGGAATGACAAAATATCAGTACGGAACAATCTATTGCCCTCAGATGTGTCCAGTCAGTCTAAAGCACCCAAATGTTATTTCATGTAAGATTAGGAAGCCACTTCCAGCTTTCTGAGGTGAAATCATAATCTTGTTTTGCTCCTTTTCTTGTGTATCTTGCATAAACTATTTCATGTTCCCAGGAGAAACGTAATAGTGTCAGACACACATTAATAACGAGGCTGCTTGAAAGACTGCAAATGCTGTCTGGGTGATCTTGCTCTCAGCAGAAGTCCTTTGTAAAATGCTAAGGTATGGAAGGAGTGGAAACAGACTAGTAAATGGAAACCTCAGTCTGGTAACCCTGAGAGCAGAAGGCTGGCATAAGGAGGACCTGAAGTTCACCTCTTTTGAGACTATGAAAAAGACATTAAATTATATCTAAAAAGAGTTTATTCAAGCAGAAATTTTCTGTGTATGTGATGTGCTATGGATGTATAAGGGTGTTGAGAATTTAGGTGAAAATTAGTAAGTTTTAATAATTTATAAAATATTTATAACATAACATATTAGTAATCAACAACTATGGCAGTTGAGTATATACTTATCAGTGCAACAAAATATTATTGTTATTAGTATATCTATATATTGGTATATCTATATATATTGTTTTGATTTCAAAATAATTAATGGCCTGCCTAAAAATGTCAGAAGCCATAATTATTTCTGTAGAAGAAAGCTCCTTTTAATTGTCATTAATTTGGTAAATAGGTTCACGTTCTACCTGAAACTCTAAAATGGAGTTTCAAACCATATCTAGGTTACCATGTTTGAGCTATTTTGAGGTTCCTTCCAAGGTTCCTTCCAACCCCTAACATTCTGTGATTCTGTGATACCACATTTGAGCTATTTAAGACCAAAAAAAGCAAGCTCTGGAAACCTGAAACCGCACAACTCTGTCCTGCTAGTCACTCCCTCTGTCTCTCAGGCGTTCTGGTCCCAGCCGTCCCTAACCCTCAAAGTCATATACATATACAGTGACTTCAGAGTTTTCCTGAAGCTGGATGGGCTGCCACTTCAAGTCTTGAAGTCAGTGGAATGCTGGGGATACTTCAGCTGTTCTTAAGTAAATGTACAGTTCCTTGGCTTTTTAGCTATCAATCATGGTGCGCACTTGATGTGTATTCCATGTTACACTACTACTTTTTTTTTTAACAGTACAATACTTGAGGGCACTCAGTAATGCACCATACTACAAATGAACATGTTTGTTAGTATATAGTATTTTGGAATAATGCTGTATATAATAATGTAGCTCATTGTAATATATCCTCTTTCTTCAGCAGCAGCTCAAACAAATGCCAGTTTAATTAAAATCTAAACATAAATTAGAATGTAAGTTAGGAAAGTTCTCTATGTGAGTAGTTTTTCACACAAAAAACCCGTGTCCGTGCTGACTGAAGAATTATGAGTTTTCAAATCATTAAGTATTACATTTTTCTATCATGGAGAAGCAAAAATAAAGGTTAGCAAAAGGAAATTTAGTGCAGAATTAAATCACCAGCTGATTTAAAACATTATATTAATTAGGAACCAAGGTAGAAATATGTTGGAAAAAAATGTGAGTTTCATCCCTGGATTTTTTTTCTCCACCTTTTGATATCAGGAAGAGTGAAAACAGTAAAACATCTATAGTCATATGCAGTGATAGCAGTTGCTTCAATAGTGTCCTTCTCTGTGGTGCTTACACAGGACAACAGAATTAAATTGGGGGAGGATGTGGGTTTTTAAAATTTATTTAACCACTTTCTCCCCCAAAATAGCCTCACCTTTTTTCTTTATAAACATAGAATCATAGAATCATAGAATGGCCTAGGTTGGAAGGGACCTTAGAGATCATTTAATCCAACCTCCCTGTCATGGGCAGGGACGCCTCTCAGCTAGATCAGGCTACTCAAGGCTCTGTCCAACCTGGCCTTGAACACCTCCAGGGAGGGGTTAGGGTTAGAAGATTGTAGGATTAGTTTAGGGCCTCTAAATACTGAACTTGTCGTTCATTTGCCTTTTTTTCTTTTTATAAGCAAAATGAAATGGGATGAATTTTGTCCAGATTTTTGAAAGAAAAAGAAAACATATTTTTGAATTTGTGGAAGGAAAGTGCAGGATTTTCAAGGGTTTGTGTAGCAGTTTCACACTTTGAAAACTGAGGAAGTTCTGAAAAATGCTGTTGTAGAGGAACTGCATTTTCAATCTTTTGCCATTTTTAGGAGCTTCGTAGAAAAATGAAAATGAAGTAGCAATCGGTGCTCTCAGCATTACAGTGCATGTTTTGCATGTTTTCGAAACAAGGAGAGAGTAGGAAAAACCTTCCACATATTTTAAATTTTGAGATCTGTAGAACAGAGAAGAAGCTTTTCAAAATTTACTATTTTTTAAAATTTACTATTTTTAAATCTACTAATGGCAATTTCATCAATATTTTGGTGTTCAGAAGTTATATGTAAAGATACCATAGTACCTGAGGGATTGGGGGGGGGAGGTGGAAATTAAAAATTCCCCAAATCTGTAGATTGCTTTTGGCTTAAGCAGTAACAACTCTGATTACAAAATATCTCATGAGCATCTGTGACCAAACAGTGAACCTGTGAACTTTTTTCTCTGCATGCTACATTCCAATATTTATGAAATATATGTAACTGGGGACAGAATCTCCTTTTCCCATGATGCAGTATTGGGAACATCCTTGGAAATGCTGAGTTTCTTCTGCTTGCTTATTGTACA
Organism: Eurystomus gularis; assembly: GCA_013400335.1. Lineage (NCBI taxonomy): Eukaryota > Metazoa > Chordata > Aves > Coraciiformes > Coraciidae > Eurystomus > Eurystomus gularis. Next base: position 201,652 of record VZZY01010071.1, on the reverse strand, counting down.
CGTGTGTTGGCTGATCCCATCCATCCTAGCTACAGAAGTGGTTTTCTGGGCAGAGAGATTTCAGAAAGAAAACCAACAACTCATCTATTTAATGAAGAAAACTTGGGCTGAATTTTATAGTTTGTTTTTGCTGCAAAAAACAAAAAGTTGTTTTATCTGCAAAAGAAATGAAAATAGAGGAGTATGAGTTTGAGCACTAAGTGAATATGTGAATATGTATTCCTGTAATCTAGACTAAATATATATATCTTTGACAGTATTAGTGAAAACTGTGCATTGGAGACATGTTATCATTTTTAGCTGGCAAAAATAACCCCATTCCTACATGAACTATAGCCAGGATTTTGTTCTACATGTTGCTAAGTTTCCCATGAATACTGTGTGCTCTTTTATACCTCAGAGTCTGAAGTTTAAACAAAAATACTTTGTTCCTGATATGATCACAGCAAAATTAGCTGTTGTTCACTTTGCTTAATGACTTTCCATTTCATGTTTACTTGAACAATACTTCCAGTGAAGCTGCGTTTTGGCAAGTACCTTTGCTTCGTAAACTGCGGTGATGCCAACAGCAATTCACTTTGCAGAAGTTTACCATATAAACACTAGAAAATTATTACCTAACAAGTGACTAGGTCATTTACAGTACTTTATTCTTGGAAACAGGAATAATACTTTAATCCTCTCTTTTCCCTTTTTGGACTTGGAGCTTTTGGCAGCTGCCTTGGCACCAGCTCGCACCCAGCACTGTATGTCACTGACAGAGAATTAGCAAGTGTGTTTTCAGTAAATAGTTGCAGTAATTGCGTGTATCTTCAACTTGCACGTGATAATAAAAGTTTGGACTTTTTATGACAACATTGGCAAAGCAAGCTCATTCTTTGTAGTATTTCTTTATTAAAGATGGGATTTAAATGTTTGTGCACAGTCCCAGAACTGAAGACTGTGATGAATCAATCAAAAAGTTGGGGGAAATAGAGCAAACATATGTATTCAGCCTATAGAAGTGATGTGAATGGCATTGCACCCATTGTCACAAGATGAAGATGCTTGTATAAGCTTTCTTTATAAAGAAAATCTTTTGGATACTGTGGTAGTGATAAGCAACATTGGTAGGAAAATGAGGAAGTTTATTTTTAATTTTGTACATGATGTCTTTAGAGTGCTTGCAAGTCAAGTATTAGGAGGGAATGTGATTTTATAAAAAGCCTTTAAAAAAAGTGCAGCAGTATTCAGCCTTGTCAACTTAAACTGAAACTCATTATGCTGTTTTATTATATAATCTGGAGGAGTGATATAATTGAGATATTCATGAAGTTTTATGAGTCTTATAGTTAATAACAGCTTATATGTTTACTTCTATATAATTGTAATGTTCTTTTTTAATAAGCCAAGTCTTTGCTTTTTATTATCTCTTTTTCCTATTACTAGTGAAATGATTTATTTCAGTGTTACCGTTTGCTAACAGGGAAGGGGCTAAGGGAAAGATCAGAATTGGTGCCAGTGAATGGGGACTATTTGGCAAGAAACTTCTCCTAGGGAAGGTATTCATGATCTCTGCAAGGCTTAGAAATCAGCTACGTAAACAGGAAGGGAAGCACGTGCCTTCAAAATTAGTGAACCCTTTCTGTGCAGAGTGAGAGCTGATTTGCATCTTAAGACATAATGGGGCCTGACCTGCTAAATGTCATCTCGTATTTTCCCTTCTTTGCTTTTGTCATGAACAGTGTTTGCTGTGCGAACAAACAATTCATAAATACCTGTGTACAGTGTGACAATGCTAAACTTTATTTACTGAGCAAGTTCTAACTCATGTCCTCTCCAGTCAAAACAAGAAGAATAGACGTCAGACTAATGCGTGTAGAAGCAGTTTTCTCTGAGGCTATGTACAAGCATTAAAATTAATCATCTTAGCTAAGCCTGTTCTTTATAGCTTCTTGTTTTCCAGTGTCCAAGTTAAAACAAAACTGGTTACTCCAGCCAAGCCGGGTTACCTCTTCTGATTTTTTGGAGAAGAGAGATTTTTCTGAGCTTCCTCTCCAAGGTCACTGCTCCTCTGATAGCCAGCTCGGCACTGCAAGCTTGCATGCCACATTCTCCCTACTTTTATTTTTCCGTTTGAGTATTTGACATCCTGTGGCTCAACATTGCTGCTTGAAGCAAGAAAGCAGTTTTCCCTTTCTGTGAGGTTTTTTTGTAGGTGTTTGGGGTTGGTTTGCTTGTTTGTATGTTTGTTTTTAAAATGAACATTCTAGGTACTTTTTTAAACAAGACTTCTCTTACAAGGCTGGCTTTGCCTGAAAGGGACTGGATTTGGTCACTGATATGTTCCTCTCTAGTTATGCATTTCTTTACGGTGGGAGGAAAAAAAAAAGGAAATGGGCAATAATATACTTCAGTTGAAAAATACGCGTTATTACATAGACAAATAAAGTAACAGTCCCAAAATTCTTAAAGGAAATATAGTATTTCTTTTTAAAAGATATAGTAATTAAGTATTGTCCTGGTTTGAGTTCCCCTGGGAGAGGGGTTAACAGAGAGCATCTGTTATAGGTCTAGAGGGCTGGCCCTAAACCTTGACAAGTATTGATGATCTTCCCAGGATATAAGTTGTGGAGGCAACCAGAAAATTATATAGAGTGAGTCTCTTAAATCTGGGTGATAACTGTGGATCTGGGTTTTACCATGATGCTACCTGAAAGGAAGAGAAAGATTATCTGTATCAACAAAAGGCATCAAACAATTTAGTTTATTTTTTGTGACTGCAGTGCTTGTTATTAAGAAGCACAGAAGCGTTACTGTTACAAATTCTTTTTCTTATAAAGCAAATATCAATGGCATTGAAAATAACAGAGTGTAAAACCAGACTTTTTATACTTCTGGTCCAGTATGAGCATACCTAGCATGAAATAGTTTAGATTGACATCTCAATCACATGTCAAGCAAATACTCAGACCATTAAGACTTCAAACAAATGTAGTCTTTTCCTTTTTTTCTTTTTTTTTTTTTTCTTTTTTGTCTCATTGGAAGGTCTTTTAGTTCATCTTTAAATGCATTCCCCGGTGACTGTTGTCGCTGAGACTATAGTTTTATAGGAAAGAAGATATGTGTTGGCTGGAAGTTTATCAGGAAATTTTAGTTGGTTTGGGTTTAGCACCTGCTTACGTTCTGCAGGATGCTTCATAGAGATGAGAGTAGGTATCAGTTTTAAAGAGAAGACTGAAGAAGTTTGGGTACAGGTTGTTGTCACATTTCAGGTCTCATGACTTAGGTTTTTGTGGTGAAATCCAGTCCCTGTCTAAGGACATTGTTTTGTATAAAACATCCTCTGAAATCAGCCTAAGATACCTAAATTACAAATAAAGAATAGGCAATGTCAAGAAGAATCTATCTGGTTTTAACCACTTCCTCTCACATTTTGTGGCTTTCACAGTTTGTTTGGATTTTTTTTCCACTCCTCATCCAATGAAGTTCTGCATCCCTAAAGAACACTTGGCCACCCCTCTCCGCATTTCGTGGAGTTTGGGATGTTCACATGTTTTTGTTGCAGAACTGGGCAATTGTTGCTGTGGAGAAAGCTCTGTAGTGAGGAGTCAGTAATACATAGGAGCTTGCTCTACTCATTGCTATTTGGAAGATATTTTAATAAGTTACAGAGAAAACAGATCAACTTCTGGATTATGTTGGGATTTACTGACCTAGTGCTCTATTAATGAAGGCTTTTTGTTGCAGCAGGATTTTTTCTTTTCTGCAGGAGCATAAAATGCCCCTGGCACAGCTATGCTGTAAGCATGAAAGCATGGAAATTAATCCTCATTTCAGTTTGTCATACATAAAATTTACTTTAGGTATTAAATTATGTCCTTGAATACTTTTTAAAAATTTCTTAATTGTTCAGAATGAATGCGTAGAATTCATCTCACTCTATGATATTTCAGTATCTCCTTTCATAGAATAAAATGCTTGTGATTCTCAGCCTTTTTGTTTAGATCTAAGTCACAACACTATTCTTAAATCACCTGCCATGGGTTACTGTCTTCTATTGCACCACAATGTTCTAAAGACAAATAACCATAGAAATATTTTTATATAAATCCTGCAAAAATGTCCTTCTTTGATATTTATACATTTGAATATTACTATTTATAACAGGATTTCCAATCTTAATTGTTAGTTCTTTTCACAGCATTATAATATATGCAGCCACTAGAAATATGATTCCGGTGTGATAGTGTTAAACCGATTTTTAGTCCATTTGAATTAATTTAATGTACTATCACTGAAATTCAGAACTTTGCAGCAAATATGCCACAATTGTTGTAGACACTGAATCTAAAATAGAGGGAAATCTGCAATGGGAAGAATGAATTAAGTAAAAGGAGTTGGGTATTAATAATATTTAAATTGCAAGCTAAACTACTAAACTTCTGTAACAAATTAAGAAACAGTAGTTATTTATTTGTCATCAGATACAGCATACTATTTTTCCGGTGAAAGTGTTGATTTTTTTTTTGAGGAATTACTTTCTGAAAGTCAGTTTTGCACCAAATATGCACAGGTCTGTGTTAGCAATCACATTGGATAGTGTTTGTACCAAGGTTTGCTGATGACTTTTTCAGTGTTTAAATACATGGTTTCAGAAAGAATATTGTGGTTTTTCAACTAAATATAATTGTGGATATCTAATCTTAAATGCCTAGAACCAAATAAATAAACCTCTTTCACTCCACTGTAACAAAATAAAACCATTTTGCAGCATGATGGAGTAATTCTTTGCTGGTGATTGATCCACGTAATAGAATTACTCAATTGTGAATCTGGACAGATTCTTCTTATCTGGCCAGTTGTGGATCCACAGACTGTCGGTAACAGAAATCTACCATATTACAACCGTATGTGTTATGCAGCAACATGTACACATGCAGTGGTTTCCTCTGCTTAGAAAATTTTTGCAAGCATATGTTGCAGAGGTGAGGATAAAGGGCATGTAGCTTATTATGTAATGACTGTGCACATGGAACTGCAGCTTGATTATGGAGAAAGTTATGATTCTGCCATGGCTGTTATGCCAGTGGGCTCCTTTTGATGATGCATCCTTTTAATGTATTAGCTTTAACCTTTGAAGATTTTGTTTAAATCCGGTGTGTCACAGGTAAAGAGAGATGTATTAATTTCCAAGTTCTGAGTAGGCATTTTTCCACCTGATAAAGGCTTTTGTGCATGTGTGCTTAATTACTTACCGTTCCTTAAGGATGTGTGGCTACACATACTTGTGCAGATATGGGTTAAGACATTTGAGTAATATGGTCTCATGTTCACTATTTTCCTGTTAAATGGCTACTTAAAGCTATGTCATTAGTATAAAAATTCCACTTTCATGAAACTGTGCTTTTGTTTTCTCCCTTTGAGGAATCATATGGTATTAAACGTGGGACACAACGGAGGACAGGCAATGGAAGCTTGCCAGCTGCCATATGGTGCTAATAATGGTAGTGGCATGCTGTATTGTAAACTGAAGGCTTACAGCAGTTTATGCATGTATGCAGTGTGACCTTTGTCACTGTCAAAATTTATAATAATCACATCACATTTATAGAGAGAATTATTAAGTGTTAAGTTTGTTATACATTGAGAACATTTTGGACACCCTAGGTTTCAAATGTTCCAGTATGTTCATCTGGAGCAATAGATTAATACAACACCATGCATTAAGAAGGGGTCATGGCAACGATTGTATGTTCTCAGGAGCCATTTTGAAATCAAGATTAGTATCTGCTTAGTTTAAAGGAATTGGGAATTGATATTGTCCAGCAAGCACTTGTTTTTTTTGATGGTGGAGTTTGCTGGTGTTTTTTGAGATAAAGGAGCCAAATGTATCAAAATATATGGCCATGTGCTCTGTATTCATGACATGGTGTGTGGCACATAGAAATGCGTGAAAATAATAGTGGGTATCAAAGTTATATTATGGAATATATTGTGTAAGTCATGTGCTTAATCCACCAGTGTCACATGTACAGGTTTACCTAAAGTTACAGATAAAAATTTAGAGAGATACAGAGCAGAGTTATATAGGTGCACATAAACGTGGGAATTGTGGGAAGACTGTGGTACTCAACTTTTATGGCATTTTCACTAGTATTGTATACATTAGTGTGGTCTATGTTACATTTGGCTCTAAAATATGAATGAGCAGGAGAGTAAGTCTTAGTCTTTCAAGCAACATTAATTCTAACAAATACACTGGCTTAATTTTTAGTTTAAGCAATATAATTTACTGCATCACTGAGTTCAGTAAGTAGTTGACCATATTACTTTCTTCAGTTACCACATTACTAGTTTTGGGCAGTGTAAGGTATCTTTACTTACTGCCAAGTATTGCCTTCTGTGAGATTACTGTCTGTGATGCTGTTAAGCTGCACATGCATGTTTACTGCCAGTTTTATCAGCTCTTCAGGACTTGGTTTCAGGACTCAGAAGCTGAACAATGAAATGCAGCTGGGCCCCTGGAAGGAGACTGCACCTCCTTTCCTACCAGGTTGTAGCCATGTCATGCAGGTTCATCGTACCAGCAACCAGCACCCCATTGCTCCCATCTAAATATCCTGACTAATTTGTAATCTTTCTGGTTTTGTCTGCCAACTTCAGTTGAAACAAATGTTAATGAGGCCACAGTGGCTAGCGTGATTTTGACTTGTGATTTCTGTCCTCCAGTCTTGTTGGTGTTAATTGCTGCTGTATTTGAAAGGCTGAGGTCCTTGAGCTACCACCTAAAAGCCCTGGTGCTTGGCATGGTTCTGTCATTTGGCTCATGAATTTGAGGTGGAAGATGCTAGTAAAAGCTGCTAGTTGCCTCCTCTCATGGTGGAGCAGGAGCTTAAAAGTAAGGAGTTGAAGGTTACTTACCTTGTAATTGTTACATCTCTCAGTTTCTTCTTGAGACATTGTCATGTGACCTTGGCCAACTTTTAGGTGATTACTGATGGGTCAGTGGGGTACTTGGTACATGTTGAACAAATGTCTGATGGAGCACAGAATGGAGTGCTGTGCTATTTGCTTGGCAGCGACCCTCTTCTTCAGGCAGCAGGGTTAGGACAGTTGTGATATTGGTATTGAAGTCTCAATGTATTGTTTTTAATGAATTTGTATGTTTAAAACATGCAAAATACATCTGATTTATTCTATAATGTTCTTCTTGTCTTTGCTTCTATAGTACCAGGATACGAATATGCAAGGTGTAGTGTACGAATTGAACAGCTACATTGAGCAGCGCCTCGATACAGGAGGAGATAACCAACTACTTCTGTATGAACTGAGCAGCATCATTAAAATAGGTAAGAAAGAGAATCAAATGTCTTTGAGCTTTTACTTAGCATCAGTGCACAGCACATTTCTGACATGGTTTATTTGATAAAGATAGGAATCGAGGGACAGCAGTGGGGTTTTTGGATGTTGTCTTTGCCTTCTGTCCCTCAGTCAATTCCTGACTGCACTTAAGTGAATTTCATTTTTGGAGACAGTTGTGTATCCAATTGCAAAATTAGAGTTCATTGTTAAATGAACCAAAGAGTAGACAATTCTGGTTATGATGGTGTTGCAATGTCAATATTGAAAGTAAACAGAAATCTGTTGGTAGTATCACTGAGTATTTTAACTCCTTTTGAAACAAAACTGAGATGTTACTGAAAGAGGGCATAACTTTTGCATGACTCAAATTGTTTAACCTTTTTTTTTCTCTCTGATGTAAGTACTTCTTGTGGTGAGAAAATACTATACATGATCAAAAGTTAAAACATAGAAGCAAAAAATTCCCGATAACAATATAAGCATCATTCTGGGTTTTTTTAGCCAGAGTGGATGTATTCAGACTTGAAGTATCAGTAGCTTTATTCAGTATAGTTTTCAGTCAGCTCTTTAGAAAGATTTTACAATCCCTGCTACTTCATCATTTTGTAATGATGAATAATAGTTCTGGTTTATATATGTGACATTTTAAGAGGACCACTTCTGTTTACTGATTTTGCCTAAGTGATTATTTGGATTTTGATGGTGTCCAGCTGACAGCAAGTCAGACTGGATTTTTTTAATACACAGCAAGTAAGAAGCTATAGGAGACAGGGTCTGCTCATTTCGTTTAGAATTTTTTTTTTTTTGTAAGGCAGATGAGATTTTTAAATATATTTCATTATATATTTCCTTAATATGTTTCCTTATATATGAGTTATGAGGGCTTGTTTGCCTCATAACTCAATGTGCTTACATGCTACAGTGGAAGGTTTTAAAACCTGAATGCAAGTTACCATGCCCTGAACTCTCACTGGTACTACACTGTTGGCAATAAGCAAGTAACTGCACAGTGGGATATTTTTTACTTTGTCAACGAAACGCAGAAAGCCAGTTGATTTGATCACCTGCGACTATAATAACTCCCCTGAAATGTGCTAAATGGATTCTTGTGTTCATTCATAAAAGCTGATATCACATATGTACATTTACTACAACGTTTATTAACTGTTGGAAAGACAAACTTATACTCAAAGTCTGTTGTATAAGGTGGGGTAAAAAACATTGACTATTATATCCTTTTCTGATTTTGAGAGTTTTTAGCAATAAGTTATGATGGCTGGTTGACTTTAAAGTTTTCAGAATTTAAGGAGCTTGACTTTCCCCTCTTTTATACAACTATCTGAATATGGCAGAAATCTAAAAACCAGCAACTTTCTGGTGTGTGTCAATGTTTTTAATATTGGGCAGGTGCAGAAAATAGAAAGTTTGTTTTGAAACACATTTTTGTGGCAATATTTGCAACATTTTATTTTCCTATAATTTTCTATCGTAGCTTACCATCTCTGAATAATATTTATTTTTTTATCTGACTGATTAAATACATGTTCTGTTACTTCTGTACTCTCATATGAATTTATTTGAATTTACAAACATTAAGTCTTAGAATAAGAATAAGACATATAAAGAGATTGTTTCTAATTATCTTTAGAACGTAGTAAATGGCAATGGGGAAAGCAAGAATTATCTAGTACCTCTAACTTTGTAGACTCTGGGAAATTTTCAAGGGACATAGCAGTAGACCTTCACCTTTAGTATTTTAGGTGTTTGTGCCAAGTGGAATTGAGTCTGTGATTTCACCTCAGAGATCTTGTGTAAGTTCAGTTTCCCCCTGTGACTACAATTATTTTTTTTATTATTGCCTTGGCAGCTACAAAAGCTGATGGATTTGCACTATATTTCCTGGGAGAATGCAATAATGTAAGTATGCTGGATTAAGAGTCTGCTTTTCTCTACAGTTACAAGTGCATTTTCCAATTTGACAATGATATTTTGATTTTATTTTGCACGTCATTTAGCAGGAAAATTTTACCTCAATGCTGAATATTAGCTATATGTTATCTTTATTTCTGTAAAATAGAAGTTTATTGAACATAGTGGTAATGAAAAAATGTTTCCTGCATTTAGTTGCTTACCCTTTTAATTGTTTTTAAGGATTTCGCAATAGTGCTGTTGTTTCTCCGACTATAGCAACTTAATTTGCAATTTAGACCCATTATTTTTTTTAACAAGCAGAACACTTAACTTGGATTTACTCTCTGCATAGGCTATTCTTTTCATCTAGTTATCTCTGCGGTTTTTTTAATGTTATCAGGTCTTCTGTTAATTGCCAGCTGCCACTTGATAGTGAGATAATGTAAATTTCAAATGTAGATTTTAGCATAAAATAAATGGTATATTTAAAATTTATGAATTAAGTTAGTTGCTGGTGTGATAATTTAAATAACATTGAGTCCAATATCTGCTGTTTTATTATTTGGCATTTACAATACATTGCATTACATTTTTTTCTATCCAGATTAATTTGTACAGTCACCATGACACAAGATTTTGTAGTTACTTTAAACTGCTACCAAGAAGGAAACACAGTTTATACTTCTGTCAGTTCCATCAACATAAAAATCACAATTTATCAGAAATTGTATATGTTTCCTTGGTTCAAAAAACAAACTCTTCTTCCTGAAAAATGACTAGAGAGGATAATATTTTTCTCACTCTTTTTGCTTCCTTTCTCTACACAGCCAGTTTTAATAGTATATTTTTGCATAGTCCACTAGCCAATTTCCTTTGCTCTTTGTGAAATAATTGAATTCAGAAAAGGGGAAAGAATGAAATTTTTGAAATAATGGAAACAGAATTGAAGATGTATAAACCTGCAGGTGACTTGAGCCTTTGCTGAGAATATTTTTTACTTATTTAAAAAGATAATGTCTAATTTGGTGGATGTAGGAGAAGGCCCACAAGGAAATGTTCTAAAAGAAATGGAAATGAGTTTTTCTTTTATTTTTCATTTAATGATTATTTCATATAATAAAGATACCCATTTTATTGTTGAGAAATTGAGTTTGCTCTGAATGACTTCTATAAGTATGTAAATAGCATATATTTTTTTAATAACCTTTTCACTGAGAGGTGTAGCTTAAGTAACAGGTTGTTCATCCTTTGATTCTCATTAGTAGGTGACAGTACCCATTGTCATGAGTGGGGAGTGATGCAAATGGTCACTGCTGCCAAAGGCAGGAGCTTGCAGGAGGGGCAGCCATCCATTCTGAACACACAGCACCGGCCAGCTTCAGTGGCAGTGACTGCGTGCCAGCTGAGCACATTCCTCTCTAAATGCATTATAAAAGACTACAGTAAAATGAACTTTACAGCTTGAGACCTATAGGATCCTTACTGTAGTGAGGATTTTCGTATTAGATTAGTGTATTATAATATGAGGTTCCTCCCCGTCTTCTGAGGGCCTGGGCACTTTGTGACCTTTTGCCTTTTTTTTTTCTTTCTTTTTTTTTTTTTTTCCTAAATAGCCTATTAGGCAGTTGAATCTATTTGCTTCCCAGTATAAGTCTTTCCTGAAAAAGGTTCTAACAACTAAAGACACCCGTTGACTTTATTAACCACCGCTACATAGCTGCATCTCCTGAAATGGAATTTTCTTCATGTAGTTATTATAGGGATTCATCCCAAGTCCTTGGAAGTTAGTGTGAGATTTTCCATTCACATTAGTGGGCTTTGGACCAGACTCATGTTTGTAGTCTTGTAACTGAGTGGTGATGCATTAATTGGCTTAATTTTTGTAAGAAATTGTTATTGAAAGTTAATTTGGGTATCTTTGTCTCTTGAATATGAAAGGATGTGTCCAAGTGAGATTAACCATTGTGCAGCAAATACAGGCTATGTATTATTATTTCATTTTATTAAAGATCTGTTTTAAATAGGAACAAAAATATTCTGCATAGCATAAATGGCAGAAAGGAGATGATTCTTTAAGCTAAAGTTTCAAAAATGATAAAAAATTCCACCATTAGCCTGGACAAAGTAGTTGCTGAACATACATGGCCACATGTTAAAGAACGGCTTCTGATTTTTGATGGCTTCATTTTTTNGTGAGGCCAGGGCTATATTAACCAGGAGCCGATCAGGTGGAGGAGTTTCTTTTTGGGTGTGGCTTCTGTTGGGGCTGGTTGCATCTTGCTGAGCTCTCTTGGTGGTGTCCTTCCATGTGAAAGGCCACGGAGGGAGCCATCTCTGTCCATTGTGTCCAGCAGGGGATGCTGGCACCACAGTGGGCAGTGGAGGAGCTGAGCCCGTAAGAACCTATGGCAGGACTGTCTGAAAGAAGACTTGTGAGGGGCTGTTGCTGAGTTCAGTGTTGGCCTGTGTGATCAGGCGACTGATGGCAGCATAAAATGATGATGGCTGAACCAGTACAACAGTCACTTAAATTCCATAAATTCAGCAAAACTTTTTTTTTTTCCCAATTGATTTTAGCATTTGGCTTTTTGTTCATTACCTTGAGAAATATACATAAATCTGCTTGTATTTATTCAGTCAGAAGCCTTGTGTTTCAGAACTAGACACAATATAACAGTTATTTCCACTATGCTTTCAAATAAATAATTTGTGCCTGAACACAGCTTTTCTGGAGTGTGTGTATGTCGACAATTAGATACTGGGAGGGGATTCTATAAGAATAGAGGAAACCTGTTAATAAGTAGCTACCTACTTTCTCCCAAATGGTTTTGTAATATTTAATGATGTGTGTTCTGACTGTGTTCTACAAGGAAACTTAGGAACAAAACTGAAGTAAAAGCATTAACTTTACTTGGTTTCAGCTCCTGCTGTAAATATATATATTATATATGTAAATATATATATGTAAATATAAATATATATGTAAATATATATATACACACACACACTTGTGCCTGCTTAAAGAAATCCAAATTTGAGAATCTTGACATGTGTTAATCTCAGCTAAGGAATGTTTTTGCATTGTGAGATTTCCATAAGTACCTTAGCTTGAGTAGTGAGTTTCTCGTTTGTATAGAAGATAACTTCTTTTTACAGGTATTCTAGACATCTACAAAATGAAACCCAGCCAATGATTACTGCATCCTATGTGCTATTATTCCTTTATATTCAGAGAAGAGAATTGCCATATCATTGCAATTTTTTTTTTTCATGGGTTACTAAGAAATCATTGTAAGTTTCTTGGATGCGATTTTTAATAGGGACAGCGCTTCCCTTACATGAATATTATAACAGTTAACACAGCTGGAGTTTCTAATCTATTATTATATTATCTGATTCTTCAGATGCTTGTTGTTTAGAAACCTTATTTCTGTGAGTAATTTACCTCATGATTATATTGTGATTCCTGTGTAAAGATGTATGACTTTGAATTTAATAAACATACACTTAAAGTAGCTTTTTCTAGGTCTTGTGGGTATTACTTAGTTTCTGAAACTGCAAATTGTGTTGACAAACAGATCATCCTTGCTTCAGACAGAAGTTTCTAATAGCTTTATTGTAAGAAATAATTATGTGAGGCCACAAATATGCTGTGCCTATAGTCTGTGCTTCAGGGTGTATCTTATTAAGCTATTCTAGAATTTGTGATCATGCAGCGACTGTTGCAGCTTGATGTGCAGTGCCACCTAGTGAATTTATGGGGTGGATTATTTGAATTATTGAGAACCAGAGAGGAAACATCTACTGCTTGCTAACTGTCTTGGGTTTTTGTGCCAGGATAAGGTACCTTATTTTGAATGTGTAGACATCTTTTCTGAAATTTGAGACTTTTAAACATATGTCTAGGTGAAATCCTTCTGGCTGCAAGTCAGTTCAGAAAATTTTGGTCTCTATCCTTGAATAATTTCTAAAACCATATACTCTTTTTATATATAAAGTGGAAGAAAACTGTTTTCTTATTTTCTTTATTTGCCAGTAAAATTGTGATACTCAGCAAAAGGGAAAAAGCTATTGATGAGTTATAGTGTCTGAGTTTAACTTTGAGTCAATAAATTATCAAACTGAAAGAAATTAGATAAATAACTGTAAAGATATGTTTTAGTATAATTTTGGTCCTATTTCATTTAAGATTCAGCTAAATGGCCTTGTGGAATAGGGTCATGATGAATATGCTATAGGTAGAATTCAGAACTGGTTAGAAAACTAGACAGAGACAACTTGTTTGTGGTTCACTATCAGAATGGGAGGGTATTTCTCATAAATCCTCAAGGATTTATCCTGGGTAAAATTTTGCTTGGTATATTCATTATGCATGAGTGAAGGAAAAGTATATGCTTATTAAATTTGCAAAATACATGAAGTTGGGAAGGACAGCAGATGTTTTTGTAGGGACAGATTAGAATTCAAAATGATCTTGGGAGAATGTTCTGTATAAACTGGACAATAATTCAGTGAGGAAAAGTGCTGGTCTCTCCTTAGATTGCTTCTCTGTGTAGGGCAGTTAATGACTTTGAGAAAGATTCTGAGGTTTACAGTGAGTTTGAAGGTAACCGTGAGTCAGCAATATCATTGCTGTAGCAAAAAAGACACTGTTGTATGTAGCAGATGCAGAAATCTAACCTTTGTGTAAAGTACTTTTCACATTCCTCTGTCCACTGCTAAGGTCCCAGGTGGAATAATATGTCTGGTTAAGCACCACACTGTAAGGGGAAAAAATGTAGGAGCTGAAGTGGGTCCAGGAGAGAGCAGGGAGAATGGTCAGGAAACAAAAGAACTGGCATTGTTTAGCCTAAAGAGAAGAAAGTTGAGGGATTAAGGTATGCCTGGGTAAGGCAGAGGATGGAAATAATATCTTCTTCATACGTATGGTGTGTAGGGCAAGAAGTACTGGTCTTGAATTGGCATTATGAAAGCTTCCCCAGTTGTGGCTATAATGAAGCGCTACAGTGTGTTGCTTGTGAAAGCTCAGGGGTCGTCATCCCTGGAGGTGTTGAGAACTGTCTGGACAAACATCTTTCAGAAAAATGCTTAGCTGTCCATGCCTTAAAATGGAAGGGATGGAAGAGGTATGTCAGCTTAATGTCGGTGAACTGATATAACTCATGGTGTTTTTCAGGTGTGTAAATCAACTGGAAAGTTTTGAGGAGTTAAGTGCAATTAAAAATTGACACCATTCAGGTGCAGATGCAGAAATCTAACACGGATGAAGGATGAAAACATTAAAAAAAACAAAAAACAAAAAACAAACCAACCCATCTCACAACTACTAGTTGTTTTACAGCATATAAGTGCATTGTCTTCATTTAACAAGTATCCAACATTTGTACACATTATATAGTTTAAAAATGCAAATCTCCTGTACACTGTCAGTTACTGTGAAGGAAATAAGAAGTTCTTATAAATGATGGAGGTAGCTGCTGGGTTGTTTTTCTTTTTTTATCCCGGTGTGCTTCATGCAGTAGGATTGCTGCACTTGTGTTTAAACCCAGGACATAATTGCCTATAACTCTCTAAGATTTTAGCATGGTAGTATTGGTCTACTACTACATGTAGTTTGTCCTTTACAAGGAGTAAAAATGTACTGCTGTTACTGAACAGAAAAGGATGTGAGAGGCAAAACCACTAAGCTCACTTAATATCGACTTCCTTAGTTCCCATTTCTCTTTAATGTTTTTTTTCAAGCTTCAAGTCCTATAGCAATTGCTTTATTATTAAGGCTTTCGTTTAATGACAGTTGAATATTAAATGATTTTCCATTAAGTGTTTTTAGGGCCAGTTTTATCAGCAGAATTCACTGTGGAAGAAGCTAGATCAGGATCCAATCACCCTTACCACGAAAACAATTTGTTAATGGAATGCTTGTCATGTGTGTACTTTAACCCTTATTCTAATCATTAAACCTGATTCTTATCCAGACCTCTTTTCTGTAAAGAAGTTTTAGAAAAATCAATTTATGTTTGTCATTTGCTTAGTTATATGGAGTATTATAAAGGATGAAGAAACAACTGAGCAGTTTGAAATGGCGAGCAATACATTTTTGCAGTTTAAACCCAGCCCTGGAAAGCTTTATCTAGTTGTATGGTGTCTAGCCTTGTGGGCTGGAATTTGCTGTTGTGCAGGATTTACACAGGCTGTACACCAGCAGCCGCTAGAAAAATAACATCAGTTATACCTGTAGTTGATCTCTCAATCAGAAGAGCCAAAGACTGAGAACACCTGCAAACTGTAGGTACTTTCTTAACACTGTAAGAATATATCAGGAGGTGCCGGTGGTATTGTGCTATGAGACCTGAGCTGCTTCTGCTTCCTCTGCCAAGCATTAGATTTTCACTGGAAAAACTGTCTGTGGGGCCAACTTACAACAGCATGATGAGATGAACATCAGTAATTCCTCATGCGTGTGCTCTTAGGTGTTATAAATGAGGAGCAATGAGGGTCTTTTTAGCCACAGCAAAAGAGGTTCAAGATAAATTACTTCATCATTTCAACAGACTGTGCACGGCAGCAAGAAAAGTGCACCAAAAGTTATGGTATTATGGTTTATTGGATATATACTAATTCTGTAACGTGTCTGAAAGCCAAGTTTGCTGTGTTTAGCTGTGAATTGAGAATGCTGTCATGTTGATAGCCCTCAAGAACTGATTAAAGTGTACATCATTCTGCATGCCTATAGGCTGGGAGACTTATCTAATATATTAGCATTTTAAAAAAACATTAGAGATTACAATATGATGCCTATAGCTAAAGTGCCTGTGAAATATGAAAGGGTGAATTTTGTTACATTTGCCCATGTTAACCAGTGGTTGAACCTTGGTTATGGTTGTCATTTGTCTCAGACTTGCTGTTATGTTTCAGTTGGGTTTTTTTAAAGCACCTTTTGCTCTCTGTGTTCAAGATAAGACCATTAGTGGATTTCAAGCTGCACTGTAACATCAGTCAAAATTAATAGTTTTTTTAGTTGGAGACTTTATCAAAGTGAATTAAGAGATTAAACAAGGAGGGTAGATTTTGGGCCCAGCTCGAACAATCTGTCGTGTCACAGAAGGCCAGAAAGGAAGCACCTCATGTGCTCTGGTGTTCCAACAACGTATAGAAGGTTTCTGGTGTCAGATTTTTTATTCCTCTGCCTAACCACATTTAAAGAAAGAAGTCCATCACCATATGGAACTTATTGGAAAAAGATTGGTAATAGAGTAGTTGTTTGATGTGGGTAAGGAGATTCTGTCTGTGTCTGGAAGGAGAGAAAACAGATCAAACCACAGAATAGGAGGATCCTGTGGGCTGCTGGCTGCCAGAATGCATGAACCTACAAGCAATCGCTCTCCAAGTCAACATTTATTCCTTTAGCAGTTATCAAACCAGAGTGAGTTTCCCATCTTGGTTACCTTCTCTGTCATCGGCAGTAGAGGTATCTAATGCATTCTCTAAGTTTTATTCCTTAACTTTTGCCAGAAGAGAGACCATACCATTGTAATGTCAGTAAAGAGCTATTCATGTTTATCTGTTTCTGCTACTGAGATACATTCTCACTGCAAGTGGTTATAGCAGCAAAAGATAGTGTGCAATGCACAGGCTGTCTCCTCAGACTTTCTCTTTTACTGCATTGGGAATTATCAGTATAGTATTTGGGAAATTATGGGACTTTATAGCCTCATATTTCCTTTTTATTGACTACATATTGTTTAAGTTGTGGTTGAAAATCCACTGGTTCCTTATTTTGATTGTTAATCACTGTTCAGTGTCATTACCAGAAATTAAAACTATTAGTTTGTTTTTGAAGTAAAATATTTAAACCCACTGAAGAAATACAAATAATTTGAAAGGGCCCAGTCTCTCTGTTTCTTCATTTACTTGTGAAGCTGTATACAATGTCTGATGTCTGCATGTGAACATTTCTAATTACCCATTGAGCTGGTGAAGGATGATTTGAATGTGCATTTGCAAATTAAAGAATGCTGGAGTGATTCATGGTTAGAAGAGATTAGTTGAGCCCCAAATTTTATTGTTGTTACAGTACATTTTATAAGTATTTTCTTAAGCTAAAGGAAAAAAAGAAAGTGTGAGATGGATGGATGATGTGAAAAAACTGGTGGTTTTGGACAGTGGGGGTTAAAGAGATTCCCTTAAAGCTGTGTCTGCTTCAGAGATTATTTCACTAACGTGCTGGAGTAGAGCAGAGCACAGCTTTTTTGTTCTTACTGCATTTAGTTTGGCTAAATTGATGGCCTCTAGGATTCAGAAGCTTTTTTAACAAACCCCCAGCAAAACTCAAGAAATTTCCACACCCTTAATTGGCAGTGAATGTTTAAACTCATTCAGATTTAAATTGATCGTATATGTTGTAAATAAGAAAGCACCATTTGCCAATGGAAAGTAAATCTATGAGGTGATGCTTTAGTTGTGTTAATATTAAGAATGTACAAGGAGGGATGGCTCAAGAGATGAGATCATGAAGCTGAAGTCCTGTTCTAACACTTTGTGTAACCTTTGCCATAACATTTATTCTTCATATGCCTAAATGCCCTTAGTGTTTAAATGGAAATGGCTCTGCTATGCTGAATAGAGTGTGACATTGATAAGTGCTTTAAACTTTTGAGAGTCTCTGGGATTCTGTAGCTTTAGGAGACACAAGTTTGATGGACATAATGAGACAAAGATAGAAAAATGAAACAGAAAATGAAACTTTTTGCTTGTAAAATGAACTGTTCCCACTGATTGCATTGGAGACAGTGGGGGGGGTTTTGTGGTTTTATGACTTTAAAATTGGTTGTCACTAACAGACTGCTTCTTTGCAGGTTGTCTGAGGGGAAAAAAAGGAATATTTTAAAGAGACTGTGATAAGGGGGATTGTTTTTCAGCACTCTACTGTTCCATAAACTTTACTTTTCATACAAAAATGAAAGAAATTTTAGATTTGAAGAGTATTTGGCATGCAGAGAGTTCACAGGTTTGACCAGAATATATATATTTTTTGTTTTGTAAAATAACATTTGAAATCCTATTCATTCTGTTTTTGAAAATACTTTTTTGGTATACAACAATTACTAGAAGTTTCTGGATTATTTTCAGGAGTGAAATGTTGTCATACCTGAATTTTCAACAAACAAGAGAATTTTAAGTAGGCAGAAAGTAAGACAGATGTTTCTTCTAGTACAGGGGATGAATGCAGCCACTTAGATTTCAGGAAATATAGTCTTAAGCTAATTTTGAAAAATTACCTTTCCTTGGGATAAGAAAATCAAGGAATTTAAATATTATTTTATACTGAAATAAATGAGTGCATCCTAGGACGAAAAAAATATTTCTGTTACAAGGTATATTTTCCTGTGAGTCTCTGTGCAGTGTACTCTGATGTAAAAGCAATTGAATTCTGATATAATTACTGACATCAGCATAAGAGTTTTCCACTTTCTGAATGGTGACTTCAGAGTGGGATTTCCTAAGATTTCAAAACAATTAAGCAGAATTTATCCAACTACTTTTCATTGTCAAAATGTTTCTCTATATGATCTATTTTACGCAATCATTTACGCTGCATAGGTCCCACAGTAACTCTGTAAAAGTAACCATGCTTTCTAATTGCATTCTTTTTTTTTTTTCTTTTTTTTTCCTTCTAACTAGAGTCTGTGTGTATTTACACCACCAGGAGCTAAGGAAGGACAACCACAGCTCATTCCTGCAGGGCCCATTGCACATGGCACTACAGTATCTGCTTATGTAGCCAGATCCAGAAAAACGTTGTTGGTAGAAGATATTTTGGGGGTAAAAAGCTTTTTCTTTTTCATGAGATGGTTACAGCATGTTCTTAGAATGAATATTTTGATCCTGAAATGTTTATTGAGCTGAAAATATGACGACAGAATTTAGATCTCTCTTACTATGAAAAAAAAGTAGAGTTTGGATTAGCTTGATGGAATAATTTCAGAATATCTAATTTCTTTTTCAGTTTAAAGATTTGTTATTTTTTTTGTCTTTTAACATTTTTTTTGGTTATCAGTTAAGGGAAATAATGGTACCAGAGTGACTTGGAGAGGAACAAAACTATCAGTCAAAACTTCTGTCCTCCTGGTCTTGAAATACATTGTGTGCTAATTCTGAGTAAGAAGACCTCCTTATAGTCTTTGAGTTTGATTTAATGATAATTCAGGGCTCACATTGACAAGCATGTCAATCAGAATTCTGGTTATTAGACAGGATTTTGGTCTGTGCTTTCACTACTGTAAAGCTAAAATACTTATATTGTCAGTAGACCTCCATGAAAGGCACACTAACTGATATCAAAATCCAGGCCTCTGTCTATAAGTGGATTCAGAAAAATCCTAAGGTGATATTTTGATAATTTTTGGCACTCTGTATGTCTATCTTTTTTAATTTTTTGAAAAACTTCATCCTGTAGTCACATCTATGAAATCGTATGAAACTGATATTTAAGCTGTACTTTATGAGAACACTTTATGATCAGCTGCTTATCAGAACACCAAGGAAGTTTAAATTATCTTCCCTCTTCAGTGTTTTCTATCCTTTTGAGTTCTGTCTAGAATAACAATCTTTGTATACCGCGGCCAAAATTGGACATCGCTGTTTCTATTTTTAAAAATATTTGTTAAAAAATGTATGACCTTTATAAGACAAACCCAGGCTATAAACAAAATACCAAATGCCTAATATGAGTACACTTAAACAGAGCCACAGAAACAAAAGGCAGAAGCCACTTTCCATGTAGAAACAATCAGTGCTTTCTATACAGCCCAGACTATAAAGATTTTATATGTTGTTTTTTTCAGTCACATATAGGGTTTCAATTATAACTGCTAATTTCCAATTAATACTGTGATATCCTTGTATGCAGGGATTGTATGTTTTGATTTTACATTCAGAATAAAATCTGGGTAGTGGGAAGGAGTTTTGAACTTTTTTGTTGTTTTACAGTGTTAGTGCATTATTGACTGAACAGGGAGATTCAGTTTGGTGATATGGTTTGCCTTAATGTGATTTTTAGGAGCATCTCAAGTGACAGGGAAGCGCTTGCAAATAGATTTGCCAGCCCTTTTTAGGGGAGGACAGAATTAAAAAGTGAAAGCAGGAGGCTCATGTTGCTAAGTGCTTCCCACTCTCTCTTGTCTGTCATTTGTTCCTAGCCATTCAGATTGATTGTCATCTTAGTAATTAAGGTAGAGATTACTTGCTGTTTTCTTTGAGCAAGGAGAGATTTTGATCAGCCTTGAAGGAGTGTCTGTCTTGCTTAAGCACAACCTGAAAGGAACATCTGGTACGAATGAAGTGCTGAAGAATGGATGTGCAACTAAGTGGGTGTTGCACACTTAACATTAGCTAGCTACTGCCTTACTAACATCCAGGTGGTTTCTCAGGTCTTTGTGCGTTTTCCTCCATAGGGAACTGAAGTTATATAGCCTTTGGCATTCCCTATGTAGGTTAAAAGTTATGAATTTGGGCTTTTTATAGCAGCTGGTGGGATATTTCAACATTTGTTCCTATAGCATTTGCACTGGTTTATTCAGGATGCATAAGCAAGGGAAGGAGAGAGATTCTTACTTGCATACGTAATTTTTTGAGAACGCATTTTCCTTCTGAGGAGTTGGTTGAGAATTCTAACTATATAGCTTAAAGCGTTAGCCTCAGGTTGCGATTTTTGTTCTCTTGCAAGCACTGTTGTCTTCTGTGTAACACTGAAATCTGAGCAGTCCAATTCATTATTGCAAGTGCTTTGGGTTGTTTTGGGTTGGTTGTTTTTTTGCGGGGGGGAGGGCACGAGGAGGAGGAAGATGGTAGTGGGATGGTGTTGTTCGTTCAGGTTTTTACTTTATCTGGACTGGCATTAACAATGAAGCACTGGTTTTGCTGTCTGTGAGACTAGAGAAAATTTTTTATAAAAACAAGCCCAAAGCTGGGTCTAGTATCACAGCTAATTCTGACTTTATGTCAATAAGGTTATCTGTATATGTAAATTAGTGCTGAGATTTTTTTAATTTCATTTTTTTTTAGTAAGTAGCTTAATATTGCATGTAAATTATGCTGAGAGATACGAGTTTTAGTGAATTTTACCATTTTCCTGCAGATTTGATCATCCAGGAGAGGGAGGAAAATGTCAGTAAGTCTTTTATGTTAATGTTATGATATTTGCATTTTATCAGATTACATTTACATTTTCCAGGATGAGCGATTTCCCAAAGGTACTGGACTGGAATCAGGGACTCGTATCCAATCTGTTTTGTGTTTGCCAATTGTCACTGCAATTGGTGATCTGATTGGTATTCTGGAGCTTTACCGTCACTGGGGCAAGGAAGCCTTCCACCTTACTCACCAAGAGGTAAGCTTATGCCCAGCCTTTGTCCACTTCCCGTGATGGTCAGCACTTCAGCCCCTCCAAAATTACTTCTCTCACCCTTCTCATGTGTTTTTTACCTTTTTCATACTTGATGTTTGTTCTTATTGAATGTTACTTATTGAAAAAATATAGGTAGTGATTTGTATTTTCAGTCACAGGAGGTAACATTTATATATACAAGTACAGAGACACATCAAGAATTCTACCTTGTGTTCTTCTGTGGAAAAACAGGTTCAAGATTTCTTTATTGGCTGCAAACTCAATACAGGGTTGTTAGGGAAGTTAATGCAGTGCAAGTGAATGAAATATACATGTAAATAAAATGTCAAAAAACAAAATCACTTTATATAAAAATGACACTGCCAAGTTATCTTGAGTGTCAATTTTAACTTTCCAGTGAAGATTTTTAATGGTTATTTTTTAGTTGACTTTTTTGGTTTGACATCTGAAGAGAATGAGCCCTATTGTGAAACAATGTCGCGATGTCGTAGCAACAGTATAGCAAGTCTCAATGCTAGGTCTCACAGGTGGGGAGCTTGATTTTATTTTAAAACAGAAATGAAGCAAAAGACATTTCATGTATTTGCATTCATATTCTTACATCCACGTTCTCTCAGGCATCAAGATGTGTGTATCCAGGTGGTATTTCTAAGATTCACACACAGAGATGTGCATATGCGGGTAGTCTGTCCAGGATGCCTTGCAGTGAGAGGACAAGGGATGCTGACTGTTGAGTTGTCATGTCTCCTGGTTTCTTCCTAGGTTGACAACCATGTGCTGGTTTTGGGTCAGCCTTTTCTTTAGCCTTTGGGAGCTGACATCTTTTGTCTCTCTAGCCTGTCCCATCTCTGTGAGTCATCAAGCAAGATTTGTTCACTGTCCTTCGTCTCTCGACCTAGATGTCTTTACAAACTGTGTGTAGATTTGCTAATACTTGGATGACCAGCTAACCTAGGTGCCATTTGAAAAGCTCTCTTCTGCTTTTTTTTCCTTCCAATGTTTCCCCATCCAGATACTCCTATGCATAACCGTCTTCCCATTTCCATGACTGTTCTCTGCACTGCATGGTTTACTGTATTTCTGTAAGATCTGTCTAGCTGTCTGGTCCATATATGTCCATTTGTCAACCCAAGGTTATGAGCTGTTAGCCAAGTGCAAACAAATTTGAAAAAGGAGCAGATGTCTTAAAGGCTGTCACTTAAAGGCTGTATTAAAGGTGTTAGATGTACATCTTAGCTCTCATGTCTGGGTGAGGATCCTTGTTATGTCTCATCTACACGTTAAGATGGCTCTCACATTAAGGTGAGTGTACCATTGATTTCTGTCTGTACTTTTCCCTGGGAAGGGAGCCTGAACACAGAGGTTAGGACAGAATGGGATGGGTTCTGGCCAGGGCTTTTGTCTCGGTAGTGGTACGAGATGCACCATGGAGCAGTTTAGCTGTACTGAATAGGAATTATTTTTGCGAAAAGAATACAAAATGTGCAGACAAAAGATATTAAAAGTAGCCCTCCCAAGGAAGGAAAAAACAGCAATGTTTTTCAATTGTGTATTCTGTTTGTCAGTAACCTAAGTAGCCTAACATATATGTAGTGCTCATCAAGGTATATTAGTTGGGCAGTCAATGTTGCTTCAGCCTCAGTGTGGCACCTGGTATTTTTTCGTCAGTAATGGTCATGGTAGGGAGCTGGATTAGTCTGGTGGTGCCAGTGTCCCTGCTCACCGAACGAAGAACAGACATTCATACAAAAGCAGACTTCATTAATTCTGCTGCTTTTACACAATGTTTTATTTTTTTAAATTAACCTATTACATTATCTACAGTTCAGGCAGGTCCCAGTTATGCATTGTTCTGTGGAAATATGAATCTTTTATGTTATATGAAATACCTTCTATAACAGAAGTTCATGAGTGTTCTACTTGGAGAAGACTGGCTGCTAAATAAAAGTATTTTATTAATAAATTAAAAATATTTTAAGGTCACTTTCTGAGTGTTCTAAAGCATTCTTTTCATTTTCAGGTTTCAGAAAGCCTTTGGATTCCATTAGCAGTTTTTATAAAATGTGTACAGTGTGTTCTGTTTAAAAAAAAAAACAACAAAACAAACCAGTACCTTAGAGTATGCAGCAGCAGACTTCTTTTGGTCTGTCCTCTGTGTTCCTGTAAAGCTCCTGTGTTCCAAGGACAGGGGATTATGCATGGTAGCACATCTTAGTTAACTGCAGTTTACATGACATTTGTTTGAAATGTTGCCTGGAAACTGTCATACTTTAAACACTAGTCTTGAGCTGAGGGATCAGGTCTGGTTCTTCTGCCACCAAAATGGTAGTGAAAGAAACTGCCTGTCTACAGCTGGAAATAGCTGTGGCTGAAGAGATACAGTCCTAGAAAGATGTTATGGGATATTTTATTTCTATGGCAGATGCTCTTTAACAATGTACATAATGTAATTTTTAAAGCCCTTGGTTTATGGGATATTTGTTTTGATGTTGTATTTCTGAGCTGATGTGTTCACAATACCACTTCTTACAAGCATTGGTAAGCATTTTTTTTTTTATAAAAAGAAAGAGGATTGTTCTCTTGTGACTTGAAAGTACCTTACTAGAATTGAAACACTTGTGAGTATACTGGGACTTTCACGAAATAACTGTCTTCCCAGAAATTGTTACTGCCCAGCTGTCTAAAACACCTCAGTCAATTTACTTATCAGCTACATAGAGAAAATGAGCATGTTACTGATGTGCAGTTACTTCAGAGTTTCTTCTCTTTTGTTTCAGGTTGCAACAGCAAATCTTGCATGGGCTTCAGTAGCAATACATCAAGTACAAGTAAGCATGGGTAGTTTTTCATTTTTTCATTGTGTAACCCTTCTGCCAGAACTTGATTAGTAGGAAGATGGATTATGATCAAAATTACATGGAGATCTTTACTAAAACATTGATTCAAGTCCCTTCCCTGCACCTGAGAAAAATATGCTAACTTTTTTGCTGTTCATTGAGCTAGTTTTCCTCACTTGCAACTGTGATCAAATAACAAACTGTATTTTTACTAAAGGAAAAAGAAACTTTAACAAAGTGGATAAATAATGGTTAAAGCAGATTTGTAACAACTTGGGAATTTTTTCCTTGTAAGAAGGCAACTGCTAGACCAACAGCAGTTGCTATCCTCCTGCTTTGGTATTCAGTTTGAGATTATTAGGTGTTGCTGGTTTAAAGCCTACTTTAAACCATCCTTGCTAGCTGCTTCATGCTCCTGTAGCTACTCCCACTCTGAGGGTGCTTCATGCTGTACCTAGTTGGGTGCCTAGTGAAGCTCCACACAGCGCAAGCTGCTCTAGCAGCTTTGCTAATAGGTTTTGTTACTTCACCTAACAGACGACAGTAACACTGAAACTAAACACATTCTGTCAGCTCACAGAAGATGCTAAAATAGCTTCTTCTGTTAACTCACAGGAGGAAGTTCATGACATTCTTTTTTTCAAGGTGTCTTTCATACACTTGGTAGAACACTCACACAAAGCTTCCTGCTTTTCTTTTACAGACTCTAATATTTACCACCTTGTTGCTGGAAATCATTGACTCTGTTTGGGATGGTCATTCACCCTGGCACATTTAGGCAGTATTAGCTGGCATAGACTACTGTACCCTAGTAGAACTACAACTGCATGCAGTTCTAGCTTCCCTTTATAACAATGGCGCCCTCTTTAACTGAAAAGTCTTTTACACCTAATAAAAGAAAACATGGAAAGTTTAGTTTAAGCCTGTCCATTGGTCATTTTCATTTCTCTCCCTTCTGCTAAGCAGAAGGCATCTCCTTCCCAGGTTTTTGCATGAGGAGAATGCAAGAATTTTTATCTGGCATTGGGCCATACCTACCAGACTCACAGCTGGGCTTTAGGAAGTAGTGTATATTAAGAAGTTGTACCAAGTTACCTAATTATATGCAAGAGTAAGGCTTGTGGATGTAGTTTGTAGTATTTTGCATATTTATTTATGTTTGCCTCTCACAGATGAAAGATATTACTAGTTCTGAGTGATATTTCATTGTGCAAAAGGTACAAACAGAAGTTTGCTTACCTTTTTTTACCTCAGTGCTTGTTCCAGTAATATACAGGTGTACAACTGTACTTCAGATACAGAGTATGTTATTAGGTGAAGTAAAAATGCGGTTCAAAGCTTTGCTTCATCTAACACTTTGCTTCTAAAATGTAGTATGCATACTATTTCTTGTATTCATATTCATGCTGATTTCTCCCAAAGTTGAGCATATATCATCTGCTACTTAGCTTACCTAAACTTGTCTGAACTCAATCTTCAGTTGTGTCTATGTGATATTTTGCAACCTGGAAGAAGGTGGTAAAAGCATGATAAGGGAGAAAGCAAACAAAATATTTGACATTCTCAGGAGAGCTGAGGTTCTGGATGAGGAGGTGTTGTTAAGTTGATTCTACAGAATCAGCTACATGGCTACAACTTCATTCAGTGGCAGCCCTTGAGGCAGCCTGAACAAGTGTAACAATCGACATATTTTGAAGAATCTTCAGGAAGTTGTTACTTGCATTTGACAGTTTTAGCTCAGCAGCTAGATAGCTAAGATTGAAGCCCATTACACAAGTACAGCTTTTAATTTTATACAGTGCTGTAACATCTGTAAATACTAGTAGTGGTAATTTTTTATACAAATTAAATGGGTAGACTGTGTGACTTCAGTTTCTCTCTGACTTCAGTGTTCTTCTGGAGTAAATGATAACATGATCTGTGCTTCCAGGTGTGCCGGGGCCTTGCCAAGCAGACTGAACTGAATGACTTCTTGCTTGATGTATCGAAGTAAGTGTGGTTTGCACTATAATCTCATCAATTTATATTTATGAGCTTTCATAACATGGCTCTTCCAATCTACCTGTGTTTTACGCTGTAGCTCACAAGCAGGTGCAAAGGCACACCTCGGAGGCATGGCAAATGTCAGCACAGGGACAAGAACAAATGATGGGGGTGGCAGTGGTGTATACCTGTTAAACATTGTGGGTTTTTTTTTTTTGTGCTGATGCAGATGAGAATATAATATCCAATTACACCTTACAGAATTTGTTTACTCCTGTGGTCTTTTGGGTGGTTTTTTTGCCTTTTTTTCCCTTTTCTGTCAGTTAAGTGTGGCCCTCTTCTGAGAAGTGACAAATAGGCTCTTTTCATACACATTTTAGAAGGTTTGAAGGGACTTCATGAAAAATTAGTTAGCTTGCTTCACCATCCACTCCCTTTTTTGACATGATGTATGCACACAAACACACATGCATAAATTTATTCACCCAGGGCTGCCACGTGATTGTTCTTCCCCTGCATTTTCTGGAGGCTCTGTTTTCATTTTCAAAGACTGTAACTGCATGGAGTATGTTTTCTTCTATTCTTTTTTTGTCAGAAAAAATGCAAGATTACGTGGAAAACAGAATATGAAGGAGTATGAAAGCTTGGTCTTAGATTTGCAAAGTCAGTTTAGTGTCTCAGGTGAACTGCTCTTCCTTAATCCCATTTTTCTTTGTTGTTGCTGTTAGCATCTTTAAATAGTAGAGACAGCCAATAAATTAAAAGAAAAACAATAGTTGTACTTTTGGTAAATCACAATCTGAGGTGTTTTATCAAACTAGTTGGTTGAAGAATTTCTAAGTGCATCACAAAGGACTGATGATACTGTGGAAAAATGAGGTGTTTTGGATTTTTGCTGTTACAAACACTTCTGTGAGTCTTATTGAATGATTCTCAAACTGATGAGATTAGAGGACATTCAAGATTGCCATTGCTCAAGAATACAGGCAGCTGGAATGGGAAGTGATGCACTGCAGGAAAGAGTCTACCCCTTGAAAGGAGGACAAGCTGGTTGTATCCAAATGGTTTTCCTAGCATTTTTCCTAAGCGATTACTTTTTTTTAATTTTAGCTAAGGTTCAGAGTGTCTCCTAAAGGGCACTCTCATCATTCCCTTGCCAGAGCTACCCACTTGCTCCAGTGTTTTGCACCATTATGTTCCTTTCCAGAGTGCTTTTAGGTTGCTAACATCTAACTAAGCTAGTTAACGAGAACTCTGGATAAATCTACCCAAAATTATGGGCTGGCACATTATGCTTGGTACATAGTAGTGAGATTGTTTTAAAGAACTTTGCAATTATTTAAAATTATTAAGATAAAAATTACAATAAATACTGCAAAGTTTTAATACTTTTATAAGCAAATACCTCATACAGCATTACCAGTTGCCAGAATTATTTAGTTTTAATAAAAAAGAGACCCTGTGTTTTGAGCCACAAAATTTGGATGTCTTTTACTAACAACTTTATGAACTTCATGTAGGTAAAGACTTGCACTAGCAAGAAAATAATTAGTTTCCTCTTAGAAATGATCTGTACCTTTTCTTACATGGAAAGATGTTTCCTATTCAGTAAGGAAATGGTTGGCATGCAATGTCACTGGGACATGTTGTGTAGCATTTTAGAAAGGGCATAGTATGCAGCGCTCCACCTCTTCATGTCCCTGACAATGTAAGACTAGTATATTATATATTTCCTGTCCGGTAGACCCAAACAGAACTGAGATATGTTCAAGGCCATGAGACAATGTATTTCTGTCTACTGGGAACATTGTAATCTGAGGGTTATTAAGACTTGGCATGTGGAAGATTTAGACTTCTTTCACTAATAAGTTTGACCTTTATCTTTCAATGTTCTTGACTGTCCTTGGACAGCTACCACTTTGCTGTGAAACTGAGATACCTTTTTGTTGTTGTTGTTGAAGTCACAAGATCAGTCTTTTTCTGCAACTTCAAAATGCTACACCTGGGTTTTATAGAAAAGGCTCATTAAGAGTTGAATAAATCGTTGCCTTTTAAGTAGTGTTAAGGGTTGGATAATATGATTTGAATTTAGCTACAATACATAATTTTCATGTTTTCATTAGTTCCCAGAACATTGTCCTTTATGCATAAACCTAATGAGATATTTTGAAAGTGTATAGACAATATGTATATCAGCAATGGAAGAAATATTTTTTAAAATGTTCTGGATTACTTTGCTTTTCCTTTTTACTACTTTTAAAATTTTCAGTGAATAAAGGCTGCCAAAGCATTTTGATACACTCTTGATGTTGCTCAGCGGGGACCTATTCAATCCCTGGTAGACAATGCTTGGTAGTCTTTTCCTTTTCTACAGAGAAAATTCTACATATTATAGTGAATATTGTACAATTCTGACATTGTAGAATAATGACTTAAAGGAACGGAGAGGTAGGACCAGTATCTCGATCTCCTTGTAGTATAGCAAGCCAGTCAGTGATTTTCAGGGTGCAGAGATTTGTCCTCACCTATTTGGGCTCTGCTATTAAGTGGTTGTGAAATAAGAGCCCATGACAGCCATTGAGAGGTATTTGACTAAATGCCAATATTTACTGACTTCTCTTTCTCTGCAGAACCTATTTTGATAACATAGTTGCAATAGATTCTCTACTTGAACATATAATGGTAAGTTGTCTTTTTCACTCCTAAATTTATTAATCTTAGTTATTAAAGTCCTTAATTCTCCTTACTTGAGGTAACACGTTACATCATTGACATATATGCATTGTTTATAATGAACACATAATACAAACAGTATTAAAGTCTCTATATGAAAGAAGGTGGCAAAGGTCAACTTGATTTTTCATTGTCACAACAAGTTCATTTCACAGCATTGTAAGTAATGAAATGTGACTGTCACAGAACTAAATAGTTACTATTGTGTTTTAGAGGAGGTTTGAAAATTGTGACAGAAAGACTTCTGGTTTTATTTCAGTTTGTTGTATTGATTGATTTGTCCTAAATTCAACTTGCTACATGCTGCAAGATGCTCCTGAAGAAGTTATTGTCTGCAGGAAGGACTAGAGGTCAAACATTATTCCTAGAGTATTTGTTCCAGTTGCAAGACATAACATCTC
Organism: Eurystomus gularis; assembly: GCA_013400335.1. NCBI lineage: Eukaryota > Metazoa > Chordata > Aves > Coraciiformes > Coraciidae > Eurystomus > Eurystomus gularis. Next base: position 172,037 of record VZZY01010071.1, on the reverse strand, counting down.
ATTTGCTTTGCAAAAGTCTTTACACATGTAACTAGAGGGACAGTCGGTCAATGTTTTGTAAAAAACACTAAAGCCCAGCCCATTGAAATCAGTAATCAATTAATTAAAGTACAGTTCAGAAACAGATTATAATTTTCTGAATAAATTTTGAATTCAGAATTCTTTCCTGAGTAATATTTACAAATACATATGGACTTGTTGTCCATAGCACATTTAGAGTGTTTGATATATGAATTGTGCTTTTTAGATTTAGGCGCATTCATTGCATGCTCCAGTTCTTTTTCCTGAACATAAATCTTAATTAGGTGTGTGATACTATTGTTTCTATTTGCATATTCAAAAAATTAGTCTCCAACAGTGCTCACTCCTATTTTCAAAGTGATATTGTTAGCTACACTATTCAAAGACAACAAACTTAGAATGCAAACAATATTAAAGTGGTTTCATTTAGAAACTTGAATTAGTAATGGAAAATATTCTGCAATGTTTGTCTTATTCTAGTTAGTACACAGTCAAGAATTCTGCACATAGGACACATTTCTGAAAACTGACTTTTCCCACTGAAATGAACTGCTTAAAAATAGCTTATCATTTAAAAGAACTGGTGTAATGTAACATATGGCATTGAGAACAAATATTGATGTTCTTCTCCATTCTTCCCTATGAATAGAGGTCTGTTGGAAAACGCAATTTGCAGTAAAATATGCTTACTCTTTCGTCTTCTTTTCCAACTCTTGGCTGCATCATGATTCTGCATTTTAACCTGCATGGGCATTTCATACTCAGCTTCCTTTGAGCTGTAGCAATTGGCTGTTTCTTGGGCCAATTAATTGAATTACGTGTTTGCACATTTATTGCCATTTTATGGGAGTGTGATTTTTATCATTATATGGCTTATTCTGTGTCTCACAATGAGAAAAGAGCGGAACTCAATTTCACCTCATTAATTCACCATTTGGTGATTGCACTTAAAGCTTGATTTGTTCCTGTAATAATAAAGAAAAAAGTACGAGGATTTTAGCATTCTTTTCATTTTTATTTTCATTAAAATTACTCAGTGAAGTTAGTGGTTTAAGGGTGTTTTTGAATACAGGTGCAAGGAGGGGAAGCAGAAGTTCAGGTTGCCTCACCAATTTTCCTGCCAATATGCTTGAGTATTTACAAACAACCTACCCAAGAGGTGGTCCCTGGCCTTCCTGTTGACAGTGCAAAGCATACCTTTTGTACTGATATTCCCCTTCAGCCACCGGCCTGGATTTGAGCTAGGGCTTTAGAAAAGTAAGACTTTGTCATCCCGTTAACTATTTCTCTCAATTACTAGTGTCTAAACAGTATTTTTGAAAGCATGAGTCGTGACCAAAGTAAGTTCTTGAGTCATAGGCATTAGAACACAAAAGCTTAATTGTATGAAATCAACCCTGTGCTGTTGATTCTTATAAAGAAATCTGATGCCATTCCTAAACAGGTGTAGAGCAGCATTTACTGGACCCTTTTTAGCACAGTTTATATTCACCCTGTTTTGAGCAAAGGAATAAATGTTGGAGCAAATAGAGTAGAAAGCAATGGAATCTTTCCAGCCAGATTCTGCTGGTGGCCTCCAAGTTTTGTAGAGTTGGTCTAGATGGTTCCCATGGAGTTCCCATTACACAGCTCATGGGATTTATCATCTCACAGGCTTTTTTTCTGCCAAGGACTAACATCTCTCTATTTGCTTTAATACGAAATGGAATGTTGTAGGGTTTTGTTTTTATTTTTGAAAGACAAAAGGGAAGAGGGGGAAGTTAATTAATTCATGTGGAAGTCTTGAGAATTCTTAAGACATGCATTGCACACCAAGGTCTAGTCAGCCTCTTCCTGTGGCTGAAAGACTACATAGCTATTTTCTAAAATGTTAAGAAGTTGAGTGAGATCCACCTTAGATCGTGCTCTACCATGCAGTTACTATACTTTCCGAGCAGCTAAGAAACATAGGAGGCATATCTGAATTGGATAGAGCAGGTTCTTTAACTTTTTTAGACATAAGCACTAGCCTCTCTGTTATGCCTTTCTTTGCTTGGCATTCAATACCAATATATTTGCAAAAAGCCAAAAGTGTTCTTAGGTCTTGCAATAAAATCAAGTAAAGGTGAATAATACATAAACACAGAGGAAGGAAAGATACCATTTCCAAGAGCATTCCTTGCACTTGAGGAACAGCGTATAGGAAAGCCATTCTTCTTTTAGCAAATGTTCAAGCTTCTAAATATATTTCTCCATTTAGAGAACACTCTGATTTACCAAAAAAAAAAAAAATTTAATAAAAGACACGCTTTCATTTTGCATTGTATCCTAAAAGATTGCCGTGAAGGTGGATGCTTCTTCAAACAGATTTTCATACTGGATAATTTCTCAAAACTTTTATCTTCTAGGGATGTATGTTTTTGTCAGATAGATGACTGAAGATAATCTAACACATGACTGTTAACTCTAGTTTTGTTTTTTGTCTATAGATATATGCAAAAAACCTGGTGAATGCAGACAGGTGTGCACTCTTCCAGGTTGACCACAAAAATAAGGAGCTGTATTCAGATCTTTTTGATATTGGAGAAGAAAATGATGGGAAACCTGTCTTCAAGAAGACCAAAGAAATAAGGTAAGAGTAGCTAGCAGAAGAACGCAGTTTCATTATAACTACAGATGTGGAGGCATTTTATTACCCAGTCTCTGTGCCTATCTACAGGTACCCTGACAATACTTGTCATACTGTGATATCATTCCCACCAGGACCCGCCTCCAGAAGGTAGTACTTCTGGGAATGACATTGCAGTGCCATCGAAACTACGTCTCTGAAGCTATAACGTCACTCCTGGAAATGCCGTCTTCCGGAGGCGGTCCTTTTGGAAATCATGTTGGGAAAAAAACAGAGGTGTTTTGAGGTAGGTAAAGGTGCAGGTAAAGGTGCACCTAATCCATAGTCTGCCAGTATGGGACTTTTTTTCCCAAGAGGAATCGAAATTTGTGCAATTCAGGCACATCCAAAGCAAAGAAGTAACAATATGTACTTCTTAAGGATGGATTAGGTATCTGCAGAGTCTAGTATGGACTGGTCATTGATTTTGAAGCTTTTAAGTGCAGTAATTTAGTATTACGTTTTCTCATGTGAATTTAGAGTATTTTTAACCTTTTAAATAATTGTGGTTCTGAAGTATGCTTGAAGTGGTGAATTTGAAAACTTGTATTGGCTTGTGACAAATGCATAAGATTGCCTAAAAAACTGATGTGTATTTCTGCTCCATGTCACAAGTAAATAACTTTTACACATATGCGTGTTTTTTTAATGAAAGAAGCAAAACAATGAAGTAAATATAACATTTTTCACTTTTCAAAAATTATGAATCCTTAATAGATACAGATTAAGGTATTCAAGGACACACAAGTTCTAAACCTAAAGAAGCAAATGTATGACTAAATAGATTCTCTCAGAACATTTTGCATTTCCTCCTTATACTTTTAAAGTTCTGGGCCAATATGAGATGTGATTCATGTCTTCACTGAGACTCCTTTAGGCAAACTTACTCCCACTAACTACGTTGTTTGAGTGAGAATGGAAGGAGTCAAAATTGGTGCAATTTACATACTGACAAGCAAGGAGGTGGTGTAAATTAAAGAAAGTGACCTGCTTTAAGATAGGCTTTCACACTCTTATCTTGATAATTGTTTTTCTAGCTTATATCTTTCTGTCTTTTCTGTATGAAAGTTATTGAAATGTTGACTCTCAGTATAAGGCTGTGAGCCGTTTCACGAGTGCTGTATACGGAAAGAGAAGTACAGCTTAAGTATCTGTAAGAAAGTGACAGTAAGTCAGTCATCAGGAGGAGACTTAAGTTGGTGTGATGTGCATCTCATAAGAAGCAGCAGAATCACACAGAATCACAGAATGGTAGGGGTTGGAAGGGGTCTCTGGAGATCATCTAGTCCAACACCCCTGTCAGAGCAGTTTCACCCAGAGCAGGTTGCATAGGATGGCATCCAGGTGGGTTTTGAATGTCTCCAGAGGTGGAGACTCCACCACCTCCCTGGGCAGCCTGTTCCAGTGCTCTGCTACCCTCCAAGTAAAGAGGTTCCTCCTCACGTTTAGATGGAACTTATGTTCAAGACTGTGCCCGTTGTCTCTTGTCCTGTCACTGGGCACCACTGAATTGAGTCTGGCCCCATCCTCGTGACACCCACCCTTTAGAAGAAACTAACTTAAAATCAGGTGTGCAGGGTGAAATCTGGTCAGCTTTGTCACTAACTCCAGTGGAGGCAGCATATTATCCAGGTCCATTTAGATTTGAAAAAGTTCCACATGTGATTCTTTCTACTTAACTTTTTCCACAAATTCTTTTGTGCTTGTATGTCGTAACTGTTTTCTGTCAAAGAATTGAAAAATTATTTCTTTGCAAGGCAGACTTGAAGATTTTTCTGATTCAACTCCAGAATATATTTGTTGCGTTTATCTTTCTTGTGGTGATTAATGGATGCAGTTAGTATAATGGCATTGTTTACATGTCGTAAGATGAAACAGGCTAGTTATTCTCAAATGTACATGGCAAATGCATATAATGTTTAGCTTCGGAATTTCCACTGGTCTTTTTCCAAAGTCTGTTTTACCAAACCCACCCGCCTCCTCTGAAAAAACAAGTTCCATATTGATGTGTGTAAAGAAAAATGAATATGTAAAAGCAATGATCGAATCAATAGCTTGTAAAGATGAATGTAAGTCTCAGGTTCTGTACAAATGTCATGTTTATTAGGCATAACACCCAGGTTTATTGAAGACTTCGGATTTTTATCACTAAAATGGTCATATTATGGCATATTTTGTATTAAACTATGTAGTTACATAAAATGTTCTCAGAAGGTATCTATTACTATGTGCTTTTTTATTTTATTAATTACTACTAGTTATTGTCTTGTAAGATTTTTCTCCTAAAAGCATCAAAATGACATTGGTTGGAAACAAATATCCATTACCGTGCCCATGACAGACTCCACTGGAATAACGTTTTTCCAGGTAGCTTGTATGTAGCTAACACACATTTTTATTTTCCACAGATTTTCTATAGAAAAAGGAATAGCTGGTCAAGTGGCAAGAACAGGAGAAGTTCTTAACATCCCTGATGCCTATGCAGATCCACGCTTTAACAGGTAGGATGTTATTCATGGGTGGGAAAGATAGTTCATCAAACCTGTTACTTAAATTTACAACTTAAATGTCCTATTAGAGTACATTCATGGAGATGTGATCCTCTGATGAAGAGATAAGCTGTAGATATCTATTTAAATGCTTTAGGTATCAGAGATATTTTTAAGATATAAGTAAAGGTCATATTTTTATCTAATATCAATATAATGGAGAAAAATTTAGTTATTTTTCCTTTTACAAAACTTTGCCCAGTCAGTTACTGTTGCTGGCTTTCTTTAGTCAGATTGCAATAAGGTTAATAGTTTCAGGGGAGAAAAAAAAAGTTCACTGAAAAAATACCATGCCTAAGTACGTGAATGTATTCTTTAATTTTATGAATAAGCTAACTGTACATTTGAAGAAGTATTAGTTCTTTATCTTGCAAATAGAGGTTAAATGATTAAAAAACTTTTTTCTAAATATGACACAATAGATGGAAATATTTGAGAGTTTTGGAGGTGAACTTCTTGCAGGTACTAGTTACATCTACTTTAAAACTACTTAATGCGTTTGTATATCAACATTTCTGAGAATCAAGGAATAGATATTAATTAATAAGGTTAACTCTCTTCTTTTTTTCCTTTCTCTTTTCTGGCTCTCCAGAGATGTAGACCTCTACACAGGCTACACAACCAGAAATATCCTGTGCATGCCTATTGTAAGCCGAGGAAGTGTAATAGGTGTTGTGCAGATGGTAAACAAAATAAGTGGAAGTGCCTTCTCTAAAACGGATGAGAACAACTTTAAAATGTTTGCAGTCTTTTGTGCTCTAGCCTTACACTGTGCTAATGTAAGTTTTATTTACAGTTTTGTAAGCTGTTGGTTATAATGGGAAGACTTAGAATCCTCTTTAAGTATTTTGATGTTCCACATTGTTAAAGTGATTCATAAGTGTTTTGTTGAATTAATGAGGAAACAGGAATCATTCAATTCCTTGCTGAATAATTGTATTTTAAGAGGATGATAGGAATTCTTTTGATGCTTTCTGAAATAATGGTACTCTGGATACATCAATTTCATGTAGCTAAACAGAGAGAGCAAGCTCTGAAATGTGAATGATATCTGTCTGTCTTTTCTGTTAGGAAGTATGATTCTTATTTACTTGTATAAATCAGATAATGTATTTTACAAGTTTAACTGGGGGATGGAGATGTTATCTATTCTCTTGATTCCATATGCTTAATATTAAAAGATATTAATGTATACATTTATATACTGTGCTATATTTTCATAATTATGCTTCTAGATAAGAGTGGATAGCTATTTTTGTTTTCCAACCCTTTATTGCCACAAAAATCAGTATTCCTGTAGGAAGTGTATATAGGTATATATAAGTATAAAAATGCAATAAATACAATAAAAATGTGATGCAGAAGAAATGTGTCATATTCATGGCAGCTAAGATACAATGCAATGCCAGTTAAGCCTGGTGATTTACGTTAAGCCATTTTACCAACATCATGCTGTTAGTATACCAGGGCAGCAAATTTTACTAACAATGTTTCATATGACTCAAGTCGAAAAGCCTGCATATAAATGAAATATGGGACCGTGCAATCACTCAGTTGTGTGTAAATTCGCTCTTTTTGGGTGGTGAATGTTACCATTCAGAGCATACTGCTCCAGAGGATTATCTTTATGAGTAAAATTGTTGTGTCCTTACTTGTTTACAAACCATGCCGTGTCTGCAATAGCTGTCTGAACCTCTCAATAAATAATTGTACTTATTTTTCACATTACATAGTAATCTAGATATGATAAACATCTCTTATACTTTTTACTGTGCTTAGGTAGCTGTTATTTGTACCAATTAATAACTGAATTCATGCAGTGTCACAAAATGTGAATTGTGCCCTTTTATCGGTTTTCTTTCTGTTAGCACGTTGCAAGGGACTGAGCTCTGTTTCTAACTTCTGAACTTCGATTCTTGTTCTTGGGAGAGCTCAGACTGAAAAATCAGCCAAGCCTTAGATATTTAGCCGAGTGAGTAGATACAGAATGATCTGATAGAAGGCCCAGTTTTCCAGAAGTACTGAATTTCATATAATCTGTTGCTTTTCTGATGTGTGAAGTTGAGCAGCCAAAAGCACTAACATTTTTGCAGATGTGTATTTTAAGAATAAGTGCTTGAATATAGGAAAGAAGTGGGTTTTCCCTCATTAAAATTTCACATTAATGTATTAATTCCATTTTTCAGATGTATCACAGAATTCGCCATTCAGAGTGTATTTACCGTGTAACGATGGAGAAGCTATCCTACCACAGCGTTTGTACAGCAGAAGAGTGGCAAAACCTCATGCACTGTACACTGCCTCCACATATTTATAAAGAAATTGAACTGTAAGTATTTTTCTCATATAGTGACACTTGCATCTTGTATCAATCTGTGAAAAGGATGATTTTTATTTTTTTTTTCCTTAGGTGTAGTGGAGAGTTTTTGGGGAGGCACTTTTATTATTGAACTGTCCCAAAATCATGGGGGTTTATCTCTGGCTTTATTTTCTTACTTATACTTAATGACCTGTGAATATAATTTATCTATCAAAGATGTAGAATTATGTCTACTCAGAGTGGTAGCATTTTCCTCAGGCATGGGTAGCTACAGTAGTAGCTTTATGCATTAGCTTATATGTAAGGACTGTAGAGATGAGCTTTCTTTCTGATGGTCCCAAGTCACCAACAGCTCAGATCCAAAGAGGAGCCTGAGGGGGAACATCAGTAGTTAAGACCAAATGCATGATGTCATCCCCTTGTGTATGTAGCTCAGTCCTGGGGTTTTCTGAGTCTTTGGCTTTAGGTTTGGGTAAGGGAAGTTGGAGTTCCGGGTTTAGGGGTTTTTTTTGGTCCATGTGTGTTTTGTGCATCTGCTTGTGTTTCTTGAAGGATGGGAAAATGGATACAAATCTCCAAACTTCTGAGGGTAATTCAGAGTTATGAATCCCAGGTGCTAGAGTTTAGAGTTGTGACCTAAATTTAGACAAGGACTTCCCATACAGCTTCTTAAGCTTTCTCTGAAATAATTCAGTTACTTTCAGCTCTCAAGGATCTGCTGTGCACTGAAGATGTACCACTATCTCTGTATTTTGTCAGTCAGTCTCCACTCAATGCTAACACCAGGAGTCATCTCATTTTCTTAGTCACTGTTTCTGGCCCAGGACAATAAATGCTACTGTAGTGACCAGGTGCCTAAAATCAGAACTCTGTGATACTGAGTCATAAAATGTAAGTTTTCTTTGTAAACCTCATCTTCAGCACTCACTCACTCCTGTCAGGCACTGAGCATTGTAGCTGTAAGTGAGCAAAGCATGCAAGCGTATGCCTAACAGGGGCTGCTTACAGTTAAAGTTCATTACATGCTGAATTGATTTGTTTGAAAGCCAAAGTATTAGCCATTTGCAAGATTACACCCTAATAGAAGCTTATTCTTTGCAATACAATTTTTTGTGCTCTGTTAGATGATATTATATAACCCACCTCCTCATCAAAATTGAATTTTATTTGCAAGGATGACAGATTTCATTCTAAATTATATTAACATCCTTTAGTTCGAGCAATCTGAATACATTTAACTATTTTCCAAGCAATTCAGCTACCTTAAGCTCTCTTGCACCTGCTATGCTCTTCAGTATGCAACGTACGCACAAGCGTTTAGCTGGGTTCAATGGAAAGTAAATAGGAGACTTGCAGCACAGCAGGTGCAGGGAAAGGGGTTAATTAATAATCGAAGGACAAACAGCTCTGCTGAGCAAATCCCTAATATTGGGCCTAAATGCTGATATCAGGAGAGGGCAGAAGTCCTCAGCTAATGAAACATTAAAAATGCAGTGTTAGATGTTCGAATTCTGAAGTTTGGGCTTAATTTCTATTAGCCAGTAAAAGGTGATTTTTTTTTTTTTTTTTTTTTTTTTTTTTCTTAAGTAGGGGGT
>VZZY01010071.1:83716-153935 GCA_013400335.1 Eurystomus gularis | reverse complement strand
TTTTTATGAACTTCAGCCCAAATGCCAATTAAATGTCAAAACACATCTGTATTTGATATATTGTAATAATAGCTTCTATTTGTGAATGTGCAGACCTTGACATGGCTGGCCCACTCTTTTTTTATTTTCCTCTCTTTCCTCTCAACAGTAGGAAGACTTTTGACAAGTTGTTTTCCAAATCTTAAAGATGGCTAATAGCGTTGACTTTTCAAAAGTGACGTAGCTTCATGAGCGATCACAGTACATGGATATTGTCAGTTAAATGCTCAATAATACATAGTGGAAATTGAAGAAGGATGACAGTGGCATGTTGCCAGAGCCTCTATAGTGGAAACTATTGTCTTCAGTTTATGAGTCAGTCAGCTCATGGTTGAACAAAGTAGCTTTTTCCCCTAAATGTTCATATACATTAAAATACTGTAATTAACTCCATTTCTATAGAGAAAATTGTATCAGTAAATGCAGCAATTTCAGGCACATTTCATTTGGAACACTATGAAAACAGAATTTTTTTAGTGCTTTAACTTGGATATTTCCTTATCCATAGAATGTGTTATGCAGTATCAAAATTGTACTTCAGAGTGAATCAGACACTCAGTTTACCAAATTGGCGATGCAGTACTCTGGATCAGGATTGAATCACAAGTTCCCAAGTAATACTGTCTGGAAGTGCTGTGTCTGTAGTGTTTACAAATCAAAGAAAAAGCTAGCATTTTTCTCTATTAATAACTTCGGGCTTCAGAAGGAGCAGTCTCAAAATCAAATCAGTGGCTTAGTCATAGGTTTCATGACAGTATTTAAAAAGGAAAGATAAAAATGGGAATTTCAGGCCATCAGCATTTGAATTTGCAATAAAAATTGTCATTGGGCCGTGTAAAACAGTTGTAATCTGTCTGGTGAAGTAAAGATTGAAATCATCTCAGAATTAGAGCTTGTGCTTTTTATTGGTTTTTTACTTTTTCATAGCTGGAAGGGCACAATGTCTTCTCAAATCTGAGCTCCAGTGAATACGAGCAAGTACTTGAGATCATCCGGAAAGCCATCATTGCCACAGACCTTGCCCTGTATTTTGGAAACAGAAAACAACTTGAAGAGCTGCATCAGACAGGATCATTAAACCTTAAGAACCAGGCACACAGGTAAAGCAGCAAACCAGTATGACATCAACCCTGGAAAGAAAAACCTTTTTTTTTCCAAAAAAATGGTGTATACATAGTGATTTTCTTATATATGAGATTTTTAAGACTGTCTGTAAAATTCCAAGTGTGCAACAGTAATTTCCAGTGTTTTATATTTGCATGTCACTGCCTTTGGATGTCATCTGCGCAGTTCAGTGACAGATCATCTGCAGAGGGAAGTTACTGCACCAGGCAGTTAGGTGGTGGGCAAAAAGGTATATCGCAATGATGACTTAGTTTTACTTTGATGTCAGTACTTTTCTGTCAACAGGCTTTTTTTGGAAAGCATTCTCGTCAGATCTCAACCTTTGTGAATTAAGATAGCTCTAAGCTTTAAAAATATACAAGTGCATATTTTTGTATTCATAAGTATGTGACGCTCCGTCCACATAAGCAAACAAAGTGCACCCTGGATGAGAGGTGTCTCATAACAGGTTTCATTAAAGTGGTCGTGCAGCCCTTCAGAGCTTCTTTACTGGAAAGTGGATCCTGTTACTAATCTAATGCAGGGAAAAATTAGAGGGGTAATATGGGAAAATACTGAGTCATGAGTCTGGTTTCTTTTCAACAGGAACTTTAGTACTTGCATCTTCTTTCTGAGGAGTTTCACACATTTTTGCCAGTAGTGTTGCGTGAATTATTGCAACACTATAGGAAGGGTGGTTTTAAAAAGCTTATTTCCCAATATGTAACTGAAGCTTATCAGACTCAAATAAACCTTAACATCTTAAAAGACAAAAGATAAAGTAGCTTCTGATAATCTCATAATGAAATTTACCAGAAATCTGGGATTTAGGGATTATAAAATTCAAACAGGATCACAACTGTCTGGTGTGTGAGTTTTGTTTGTTTGTTGTTTTTTTTTTGTAAATTTTAACTGCCCTCAGAGCATTTTCACTGCAAAGCCACATCCCTGAAGACAGGACATCCGTTTGTAATGTGGTTAAAGAACCCAAGACTTCTAGTTGGTTTCTGGAATGCTAAATTTGGCCCTTATGTGGCTGATGAATCCTCTTTCTTAACTTAGGAGAATTGTACATTGCCATTTACCTATTGATTATATTGTGTATTTGTGTATTTTCCCTAGTATATTTGTCTGTTGGTACAGTTTTAATGACTGCCATCACATTGGCATGCAAGTTAGCAAGTTGTATGCGCTATTCATGGAATAGGCATTATTAAAAAAGATGCAGGTGTCCTTAAGTGTCACCTTAAGTTCTCCATTGGGTGGATAGCACATGAATTCATTCATTAATTTTCCATTAATTTTGTTTGTAAAACCTAGATTCTGAAACCATAGGTTTGGGTAATAGCTGAGTGATAGAAAATGATTGAAATAAGATAATTTTTGTGTGTCTTATTCTAATAATGATTATGATCCTACCAGTGCTGTTGAGTTATTCTGTGAACAGGTTGGTCAGTGCATAGGGCAGAGCTACACCAGGGTTAGAATTCTTTCCAACAAAGCAATGACAGAGTACCTTGAGACAGACTCAGATGTAGGTTTTCCTTGGTTTTGGAGCATGTGTTCCTCTCTCTTTAAAGAACAGAAAGAAATGCAGTAACAAGATATGCCATCTAGTGGAAAGTATCCCTGCCTATGGCTGTAGGTGTTGGGGCTATATGATCTTTAAGGTCCCTTCCAACCATTCTGTGATTCTATGATTTTATGATCTTTCTTTTTATTGACTTGTACTGTATTTTCTGAAAATTAAGGAGGAATGTTTGAGTGTTTTAACAGGTAGGCATTCTGGTGTACTTTTCTATTAATCTGGTTGTGTAGAGTATGGTCAATGAGCTCTGGTTGCAAAGGAGGTAGGGAATGCTACAGGGAATTTATGTGATGCCTTACCAATGAATCAGAAACAAGCAATATGGGAGAAATTTTGTAATATATTTTACTGCTGATTGAACTAAGGAAGAGCAAATAAAAACTTTACAGTGTGATCATTAATTTTTTACCAAACTTACAATTTTATGTTATTTTATTTTAGAGATAGAGTGATTGGTCTGATGATGACGGCTTGTGATTTGTGTTCTGTTACAAAGTTGTGGCCAGTTACCAGACTAACGGCCAATGATATATATGCGGAGTTCTGGGCTGAGGTATGTGTGTTTCTCTGGTTTATTCTCATTGTAAACAGAAATATCCAGAGGAAAAAAAAAAAGTATTTTTTAATCGATATTGTAGTGTGCTTGTTTTAAAGTTTTCATTGGTGCATGCATGTGTTTTGCTGTTTACTCTGAAGCTATTTAAGGAGCTGACTTAGCTTCCTAATTTTCAGGAAGCATTTTTTCTCTATATTAAAATAAATTTAGAAAGCGTGTCCTAACATAAAATGACCAAGCAACACAATACAGAAGAAAATCTGTAAGTTTTTTTAAGTCACGAAGTGTAGTTTTGTCAAAGATGCATTTGTATTCTGGAAAACCAGAATATGAAGACAGCTTCCAGGTCAGCTGCCTTGAAATACACTTATAAAGCTGTAGTATGAGTCCAGAAAATGCTGAAGCAAATATGGCAAACCTTAAAATTGTTCTGATCTGACCAGTTGAATCTTCTTTGTGAGCCAGCTCGACAACTGGGTCTCAGAGAGAGATGATTTTTTAATATACTAGAAGTTACTCCACGGATTGCATTGAAACAAGGCATTGGGCTGTGCTAATGTGATCACATTAATAAATAAAGGCGCAGTCTCTCACATGTCATACACTGAGGAGTCAATGTTCTGATAGTTTAATTTTTAAAGTGGAAGTGACTACTTTCAGGATAAGGAATAAATTCTGAGGGATACAGTTGAATTATGCGATTTTAGAAGATACATTGTATTTTCAGAACTACTATTGCACATGTTCAAAGTGTTTTTCTTTTCTGTTATGTGCCCTGTGGAAGTCTGCAGAATTCAGTGGGCTTATTTCTGTTTTACACAGGTGTAAAATTGAAACAAGGTTCACAGAGTTGATGTACTGTGCAGATTGTTGTCCTGCCTGTTGCATGTTCATTATGAAATTCAAGATGTGCATGACTTGTGTGTGTTTTTTGTATTCATATGTTATCATTCTCTTAATTACGAGCAGCTCAATATTTGAAAAATGCAGACTATATAAGCTCAAAGAGCTAGTTCAGTAGTCACTTTCTACAATGTCATCACTGGAAAGTGAGTGTTCTTATGAGTGATATAACAGAGATATAATGTTGGTATGCCTCACTGATTACATACTCATTTTTTTGCTTACAATTAAAAAGACTTTTAAATACGTATCTTGTGAACTTGGTGGAGAAGGAAGGATTAAACTGATTTTTTTCCTACTCAACAATAATAAAGATGCAATTATGGACATAATTGAGTCTGCTCAGACTTTAACCTATTTTGTAATCCAAGGATGAGTTAATAAAGGTGAATCTTGTTATATTGCTACTTCATGGAGCAAATGTAAATTAGAAGTTATTGATAGAAAATTGTCTAATTGGTGTTTTACTTAATCCTCTTTAAGACAAGGTTAATTGATACATGGCAGAAGTTGGATGTGTTGTGATCCAGTCAGGATGACTGACAAATCCAGCCACAGGTCTCAACGCTGCTGGAAATTGGAAAGCTGGAGACAAATATAGATAAAAATCCCTGGGAAAGTAAACTTTAGAAAAGTATATTTGACTAGGTTGAGTGGTTATGTTACAGTTCTAAAAGTATGATAGAATGTTGCTTCTAATTACTATTTAAGTTCATAATGTTAATATGTTGAATGATTTGATCAGCATTTTTATAGCATTTCTCCTTTGGGTAACATTAAAACAACAACTGCAGAACAGTGCTGCAATTTTGTGGTATGTCATACTGATCTCTTTTCATTGAATGAAGCTCCATATAGCTAGTGTTTTCAGCTAAGATCTACCTCATTATCACTCAGCATGAAGCTTTCGTGCAATGCTACAGGTCAAGCAAAATTTACTTGATCAGTTATATAGGATTACAAGATTGTATAAGATTCATCTGTGTTGTGTTTTTATTTTTTTTGTGAGGTATGAGACACTAGGCACTGCAGTATTTTTTAAAGAGACATAAGCCACTTACTATAGCCATCCTGCAAGTATGATACAAACTTCTTTGCTTAAAATTTCAACATTAACTTTCTGATTATGATCATAACTATGAAAATAAAAGCAACATTTTTTACAACAGTGTATGATAGGATGAGAGGTAATGGCCTCAAGTTGTGTCAGGTGAGGTTTAGATTGCATATCAGGAAGAAGGTCTTCACTGAAAGAGTGGTTAGACACTGGAACAGGCTGCCCAGGGAAGCGGTGGAGTCACCATCCCTGGAGGTGTTCAAAAAACGGCTAGATGTGGTGCTTCGAGACATGGTCTAGGGGTTAGGGAGATGTTCAAAGATGGTTGGACTAAGTGATCCTAGAGGTCTTTTCCAACCTGAATGATTCTATGATTCTGTCATATATGTGTTCTTACATACTGCTCAAGAAAAGACTTCATTTCTAGTGCATGCATTCCATGTAAATGTAATACTTTTTTACTGTGAGGGTAGTTGACCGGTGGCACAGGTTGCCCAGAGAGGTTATGGAGTCTCCGTCACTTGAGATATTCAAAAGCTAACTGGACACAGCCCTGGATCACCTGTTGTAGCTGATCTTGCTGGGGTAGATGTGTGAGATGGATAGGATGATCCCAAGAGGTCCTTTTGAACCCTGTGATTCTGTGATGCTTTTTTGTTTCAAGGTAAAATGGTGAACCTAAATCTGAGATTTGTTAAGTTTTAATGTAATCAGTCAGAGGCTGGACAGCTCCCTCAAAGCTCTGACCAAGTGTTTCTCAGACACTTGATACTATGTTAAAAAGAGAACTTAAAGTCACCTGATGCTAAATGATTTAGTGTTGAAGTTCTTATCATTGAGACGATGGTAGCTGCAAATAGACCTGGATCAATCAATTGCGGTACTTTAAGCAAATGGGGGAAAAAAAAAAATTATTGGGGCACATAAAAAACATTTTGTTTACAATTTCTAAATGATTATCCACTGAATTTCTGTGCTTGGAATTGTTAACAGGCTTTTTTTTTTTTAAATCAGGTGAGGAAAGAACCTTTTGTTTATCTCAACAGTAAAATGTTTAACAGGGACTAGATTCGGTGATTCTAGCCTCTTTAACTACTTATTGAGAAAAATATGTGATCTGAGAGAATAGCAGAGATACTGATTCAGAAATAGCTTCCTGATTACACCTGTTGTTGGTTAATTGAGCAGGATCATGGTTAATAGGTGACGTTGAGGCCAAATATGCAAAAGGTAATTGACTTCCTGAAGTCCCCATCTTTACTACAGGCAAGGTAGTTGCAAAGCAGTCTGCTCCACTCAGATGCTCAGCTCAGGCCAGAATCAATTTATTATACTATATACTTCTCTTTGAGCGAAGATGCCAACATCCTCACTTAGAAGGGCACATTGGCACTTGAAAAGTAACTTGATGAAATCTTATGAGAAAGATGTAATAAATTGTTTTCTGGAGATGCCTTCACTAACTGTAGCAGAAACATAGAACGTGGATTTAGGGAGCATCCCAAGCTTTTCAGATAGCTAAACCTCTGTAAGCTGAATCTCACATTGAAGGACACAGGTAACTAAGTACTGTATAAGCAGTTATCCTGCATAAACTTTCTCTCTAACTAAGGTGTTTTGGGTCTGGACAGGACTCAAGTTAACTTTCCCCATAGCAACTGTCATAGTGCTGGCACTGACTCTGTTGGACAAGGACATGCTGGAAGCTTCTGGCATCTTCACACTGAAGTCACCCTTGTAGCCTCCCAGCTACCAAAACCCTGCCACACAAACCTAATGTGTAAGGTTAGCAGATTGAAGATCACATTGACTTGATCATTTGATTGAATTGAGATTTGGAATCTCAGACACGAGCAGTGGCCAAAAGCAACCATTGCTGTAGTTGCCCTTATAAACCACCACAAGATTAAACATCCATGGTGTTTTGACAATGTAATTGAGGCATAAGGCTATTAGAAAACTTCAGTTTGTTACAGAAAGGAGACAGGTCCTTAGAAATTTTTAAGGAGTAATTGTGTTCAGGCCCAGTATAGTGTTCACAAATGTGTTTTGGCTGCTTTGCTGGTAATGGGTGAAATACAAGGAGGCAGTTTTCTCTGTATGTTGTATATATATGGCCTTTGGATATACTGTGTCTTGGTTTTGTTCTTCCAGGTCTTTTTTCCTATGGAAATGCCCTTGGAAACAAGGGAAATATGTGTATGTTGACACAAAAACTTCATTTTGAGGATCTGCTATTTACATTATCATTTAGGTGAATGTATAAAATGACACCCTCCTTAGGGCAATTTTCTGAGATTGCCTTAGACCAGTACTACACATCATTTTAAATTCTGGAATTTAGGTTGATATGCAATAGAAGATGAAATGAATTCAGATCTCAGTAGTCTTGATTTCTGTTTTCCTAATCTGTCTCTGCTCTTCTCCAGGGTGACGAAATGAAGAAAACGGGTATTCAACCTATTCCTATGATGGACAGAGACAAGAAAGATGAAGTCCCTCAGGGTCAGGTATGAACTCTCAGTTAAATGATACATGTTTATATTGTTAATGAAACATGTATGGAAAAAACATTTAATATATTAGTGAATATTGTGTTTGGTGTTAGGGTATGTGGGCTGCTGAATTCTATTTTATACATGCAAAATAGTGTTTATTTTCTTAAATAGCAGTGGAAAACTTGTTTTCAAAAGTTAACTGTGCTCTTTTGCTGTTGTCACCTGTTTCATTCTTTCTACTTGTAACTCTAGCTAAAACTGCAGTCACCTATGATTTTGAGAAGTGTGAATAATACTTTTTCAACTTAGTAAGTGGCTGCTTCAGTGCTAAAAGGTTTCAGCATGTTATCCTGAAGTGAACTCTATGCTTTCAGTCTAGTCATAGCAACATAAAAATCAATCTGGAAACATTTATTCAGATAATCTAAGCCTTTTACAAAAGGGATTTGTGTGAGTTTGCTCTGGTCAGAAATGGAAACTCTCACAAAGGAGTGTTTTAATTAGCTTGGCTATATTCCAAACAAATTCATTGGGCCTTTTAGGGTTTTTCCTCCTTCACTGATGTGCGTTTTAACCTAAAGTCTTTCAGGACCTTGAAGGACACATTTTATTCCAAATACTGTGGTTCCAAAGTGAAGGTTGTTCAGAATATATTGCAGATCAAATTAGTTTGGTTTAAATTTTTTGTGTTTTGCAACGGCAACACACTTCTCATTGAGCCAGAAGGTCTACAGTGCGACTGTACCTAAGGTCCTATTTTAATTTTTGATAGCTAGGGAGTAATCTGCTATTTTCCAGTACAAGAAAATAGTCCCCCTTAAAAACAAATTAACATACACCAAAAAAAAACCCCAAAACACACAAGAAAAAAAGGAATATAACAATCCACTATGCAAAACTGCAAACTTTCTGTTGATGAGCAGACATCACAGCTGTGTGCAGTCTTGCATTCTCACCAACTGCAGTTTCTTTCTATTGGTTACATCATGATAGACTGTTGGGTTCTCAGGTTAGAAAATGTAACATATTTTCTTTGAAGTACAGAATAGACTTGGTTGCATGGCAATATGGGAGGAATCTCTGTATTGATGGAGGCGAGGACAAGATTAGCTCTTCAATTTCTGAATAAGGCCCAATATTTAGACTGCTAAAAAGAGAGTTATTTTCAAGTGCTTTGGTCACAGTACATGATATTTAACTAAAAGACATTTAAAAACCTGGCCCAGAGAAAGGGATCAATATTGCACTACTGTAACTATCATGAGAATCAGGGATGAGTGATGTTAAAATGGATCTGAATTTAACCTGTCATCCTTGCTAATATACAAGTAGCATTTTCTAGAAATTCCCTCGCATCATGACAATTCAGCTGTGACATGGTAGCTGTTATAGACCCCTAAGACTGTATGAATCAGATACCATTAAAAAGGTGCTCATTTGATGCTCTCTAAATAGATTTATATGGCAATGGTAAAAATATATCACTGAACCACGTACATAAAAAGAAATCACAAACCAATTATTGATCACAGCGCATACCTTTTTAGAAACTTTCTAAAGTTATAAAGCCCCTAGCATCTCAAGTAAATTTAGCTATGGAATACTTATTCTGGAGGACATCAGAACAATCCAGAATGTGGCCATATTTTGGCAATGCTGCACAACTTTCCTTTTTTAAAAAAATATTTTGTCACAAGAATGTTTGCAAAAATGGCTCTGCCATCTATTTCCTGCTACTACTGGCACCAAAAAGCCAGACAGATCCTGAGCAAATCCATTGAGTAAAAAAGCTCCTGTAGAAAATGCTATCTGAAGCAGCCATATTAGTAATAAAAGGCAAGTAAGTAACTTGTGATTGCCAGAAACTTCACTATTAGTGCTTCATTTTAAAGTATTCAGATAGTAAGAGGAGATGCGGAAGTATGAAGTGCTGTAAGTAGTAATTTAGTAGTGAACAGCTTTGAGCTAGCTGGCTGTTGGCTTTCAGTGTTCTTGTTTGCCAACTTGTAACTTTTTTAAATTGTTTAATTTTTCATAGATTGGGTTCTACAATGCTGTAGCCATCCCATGTTACACCACACTTGCACAGATCTTTCCTCCAACTGGGCCACTGCTCCGAGCATGCAGGTGAGTAAATGTGCAGGTTTTTGCACAGCGTGTGTAGCTTGGTTAAAGAAAAAGCAAACATGTTTTGCAAGTTTGTCTGGAAATACAGACTTTCAGTTTTAGAATTTGCATGCAGGTGAACAGGGATACACATCTCGCAATAACTACTGGCTAGGACTATCCAATGCAGATCTACAGACACATCTGATTAAAATGAGTTTGATGCCAAAAGCATATAGAGAGAAACAGGTTCAGTGCTTATGTGTCCTTATCTAGGCTGGCTCAGTGCAATTTCCCTCTGTGTCCTTTTTACTTCAACAGGGTTCTCACAACTAGTATTGGCTAGAATTCTGTTTCATTTTAAAAAAGATGTGGTTTTGGCTTGTGGTTTTATTTCATGTCAAAACATTTTTATTAAAAAGCAGGAAAAGGAAGATCCCCGGAATATTCAAGTAATTGGGAGCATAAGGGTAGTAGTACTGGGATGTGGGAGAGGCAAATATAACTTTGTCCTATCAATCAGTTGGGATGTAGCTTGGGGTCTTCTGGAGAAGACACGAGGGTCCTTAACCAATTGGCTGCTACTACCCTGGAGTGATGGTGGATCTTTTTGTAGGTAGTTCTGTCCAATAACTATATCCTGTACTGTAGCAACCTTTCCTGACAAAACTTCTGTTGAAACTTCATGGAAATGTTCCAGTTTTCAGGTTAATCAGTATTCTGTAAAGAACAGTTGGTTCATAAAGTACCAGCAACCTTTAGTGAAGTAGGATTAGAGACTATACCTCTGTACTTAATCCATTAAGGATAGTAAATAAAGAAACTAGCAAATAAGAGAAGATTAAGAAAGAGCTTAAAGAATGTTTTGAGATCTTAGTATTGAGAGACTGAAATATTTAACCTAATTTATTTAGTTAGTTTATCCAAAAGAATGACGTTATCAAAATCTGTAACTGTCTCCATAGTATGTTTTCTGATCAGATCAGAAGCTTGCTAATTTAGCAGATAAAGACTACTTGAAGCCCAGGTGTTCAAATAAGGAATATGGTGAATGTCTTTTTTAGCATTTGGAATAAGGTCAGTTGAAGATCTTAAACCAAGGCTAGGTATACTTTTTAAAGGAGAGAGGTAAAAGGGATATGTGTCTGAGGCACAGCTACTATGATGAAATTGCCAAGGCCTGTCTTTTCTGGGCGGTCAGGCAAGGTGATCCTTATTGTAGGGTCTTTCATCCTTAGAAGCTATGAAAGCAACAACATCTGGTAAATAATAGGCAGTAATTTGTTCTCCTAAATTGTCTAATGTGGAAATATTCTTAAGTGCATATTCTAGTGGTTCCATCAGTTATGGTATAGCATTAAACTCTTCTCTGTTTTTAAAATGCCATTACTATCATAATGGTATCAAAGTCCAAATCCTGTTTTGGAATTCGGAGTTACAGTATGGGGTAGGAATGTGTACTCCCTGAGCTGTGTTGACCTAATGTATATGTGTTGATAGTTTGGTTATAGATAATTGAATAATGTGTACTCTGACAAAAAAAGAAGAGTTGCTTTCAGTGTGAAATCAGAGAGCATGAAGTAAACTACAGAACTGCATGTAATCCTTTCAGTCTTTGAAAGGTCATGAGTCATCCAACTGCTTTACTGAAAGGTGGTCTGAGATCTGGGAAGTTTTCTAACTTCTTTCTGTTTGTAATCCTTGCTTGAACGCGTATTGCTTCAGCTGTATTGACAGCTGAAATGTAAATGGGTGGTTATTTGATCCATTTAACTGGAACATAGATTATTCTTTGTGTAACCATACTTTCAGTCAGGGTTTTACACTGTTTGCATGGACTAAACAGCATCAACTATAATATGCACCATTACAAAAGCAGTAATATTTAACATGATTGTTTCCAGTTACTTGTTTCTACTCAAGCTAACAGTCAATTAACTAACAAGTATTGTCAAACTGTTTATATATGTGAACTGTTTATATATGTGAATTTTTTTTTCATTTTGTATTACTTATTTGTCAACATCTGGGTGTGCTTTTACTCTGCAAATCAGTATCTGTATGCTTTTAACATGAAAATCTCTTGCAGAGTATTGTATGATTAATAAAGTAACCTCAGTGCTGGATGTCCTATTTCTAGCACAATCAAATGGGAGGCCTTAAAAATGGGTTTGTATTTACAGTAGGACTGTTTGCATAAGCCTGCCAGTACCTTTAGTAAAAAGTTAGCATTATTATTCCACTTAATGGGAACTGAGGCTTAGGTTGAGTACTTAAGACTGCACAGTATCTTTTTCAAGAACAGGCTTCTGGGAAGATGCATAACTTTTGGTTTCTAGCCATGTGGATATCCAAATGAGGCTCATTTGCAGAAGTGGCTTGTAATACTTGCTGGTCCATCTTTCAGTACTCTGCTGAGGAGATTTAAAGTTGATTTGTAGAGTATCAAGCACCTGCATACATATGTGTTCTAGATGAAAGGTTCTCCATGATTCTGAAGATCAAGAATGAATGTGTTTTCAAGAGTGAGTTTCTTGGCAAAAGGCATGATATATGAAATAAAAGCAATCAAACTCCTGACAGAAATTATATGAACTTTTTCTGTTTTAGAAATTGTTTGTTGTTTGGAATTCCAGTTATAGTTATAATACTGATACTTCTGCAAGCTATGCTGGCACAGTCTCCAGACTGGGCACAGCTCTTTACAGGCACAACACCTCACCTTGCTCTTTTGCATTTCTTAATTTGGATGGCACTGATGCAGAACTGGGATAGATGTGTGGAGGGGGCTTAAGATCTTCATAAGACTAAAGAGCTTCCTGAAAATCCACGGTGGCAAAAAGTCTTCTGAGGAGCAGTTTTATAGTTTTAGCTTTGCCTTGAAATTAACATCTGCTGTCTGAGGGAGTTGAGGAGAAAGTGTTGAGAGTTCAGACTTGCAGGTGAAGAGTAGGAATTCAAGAACACAGATCTAACTTCAATTCCCCAATTACTAAAATGTATGTTATTGCAGGGTTTAGGTTACTCCAGAGTATTTCAAATAGCTGATTTTGCACTACACTTATTTTTTTTTCCTTTCTTTTATTTTTGGTAGGTAACTGTTATTCAGTGTGAGAGGAACACAGCCTCATTCCTTTTTGGTATTTCCTCAGCTGCTGACTGAACCAATTTTGATATCACCCCTTCACCAGCAGTGCTTGTTCTTTGAACGTAGCGTTTAAGCTGCTGCATCCTTGAGTTATTTGGAAGGCAGACAGCAGCTGCAAACAATAGCAGCAGAAGCAGCCAGGGTAGCATGTCGGCATCAAGGTTTTTGTTTTGAGAGCCTCTAGGCGTTTATTCCAGACACTTAGGAGCCAGGGCTTCATTGGGAGCACAAAGGCAAATGAATCATATTATCTACTTTAAAAATTAACAAGTATCTGTCACTGATTTCCCTGAGGTAAGGTAGCAGCTAAGAATCTAGGTTTTCTTGTCTGGTAATTTATTGCGTATTCTTAAATACTCTCTTATCATTCAGTGTAGATCAAAACTATGAGCCACCAGTGTATTACAGTGTTCAGAGTAAGTTCTATGTGTGCTTTGTAGCCCACATACTCAGTAGGCCTACCAAAGTGCCAAATCTATTATAGTATATTTACTTTGAGGATGAGGTAAAGTGATTTATTCGTTTTCCTTTATATCAGACCAAATAATTGAGAAAAAAATTTCCATGTGCTTTCAGGTCTCTCAATTCTTGCTGAAATTCATATAGTGTAAAAATATTTTGGCTGCCATTCTCCTCGTTACTTTCGCAGTTTAAGGAAAGGTACTTAGAAATAGTGACAGTTCCGTTTTTCTGATCCTTAGTGTCCTATTGTATTACCTGAGCTTCAGCGACTTATTAATGCTGGCTTCCTGACTTCCAGTTGGCCCAGAGCACTGGCAGAGAGGTTTCAGCACTGCAGAAAATGGTGTAGGTGTTCCCCTAGAGGGCACCAGCTTTCTTCAGTAGACTGCATCAGATCCTGCCTTCCCCCATCTGCAGAAAATGCAGCATTTTCTCTTCTTACCTGTTCTCTGTGCTTTCAGCTCATTATTTGCTGTTTTATCAACTGTTTCAGCTAAGCTGTGACATAAAAATGAGAAGAGCTCTGCCACATAAATTCCAATGTAATATGATCATATGACACACAGTGGGTAAGACCTTAGTACTCTTACCATCCTGTTTACTGAAGACATCTAAGAACTGTTGTTTTAGTAATGAGCTATCTGATGGTATGAGATTGAAGCAGTTGAGCTTGCTCTCTTTCTTTCTGTATTTGAAGACTGAACGCTAGATTTGGCCATAGGTTGCAAGTATAGTTTGCTATTGGATATCATCAACATAGACTTCCAAGTCACTCAAATGGTACTAGTGTACAGCAAGTAAGACTATGGATCTGTACTCTCTTCAGATTGTTAGAACGTTACCAGCTTAATTTCTCATTTTGTGGCTTGTGAACCAAAATTTGGACTTGGGGGTTGGCCAGGCAGCAAGACACTAAAAAAATTTGTCTCAAGAAAGGGTACTCTTTAAATGTAGTAGATTGATAGCATGATCGCAACATTTGTAATTGCAAGCTGATACTATGATATTGGCCTGCAACATTTTCTGCACTGTCAGGCAGGCTATGGGCAGGAGTTTCAGAAGGTTTAATGCGCTTCAGTGGTTTCCAATGAAGGAAGTTTCCTGGCAAGAGTCATGATCTCTGTGGTAGTTTCGAAAAGGACCAAAATATGCTGTGGTAAAATCCCTGAAGTACAAGGTGAGGAAGGCCACTTTTCTCCAGGCTGCTGCTTCAGAGTATCTGCAGACATGTCTCTCTTGGGTCACAGCTGGGTTTTCCCTGCAGCCATGAGGGGTAGAAATTTGTAATGGCAGCAGGTGCTAGAGACTAGCTCCAGGGTTTGTTCTGGGGAAGGTATGTCGTAGGCTTATTTATAGTCAACATGTATATGAGCCACACAGAATTACAAAATGGAATAACAGAAGGTGAAAGTTGAAATAATGTAAAGATGTTCAAAGCTTGATGACATGCACGTACTTATATACAGCATAAAGCTACATTTCAAAGTATAGTAAAGCAGACAGTATTGTTAGGAATCCTAGTAAACTTATCAACAGTGCTTTACCTCTGACTTTTTTGCATCTCCAGGGACAATCTCAACCAATGGGAGAAAGTAACAAGAGGTGAGGAAGCCTCTATATGGATTCCCTCCCAGTCCCTTGCCCCTGGGACCTCAGATTCACTTCCTGTGAAGATCGATGACTGAACAGCAACAACAGAATGCTTTAACTCAAAAAGCATCCCTTCTTGTTTTGGGGGTTGTTTTTTCTTTTGTTTCACTTTTATTTGAAAGAAAAAAAAAGGAAAAAGAAAAAGAAAAGCTACAAAATACTAAGCAGATCTGCCTAGGAAGGTAACACCCATGGAGTTACCTCAGCTGAATGACTCTGGCAGCCAATCTCCTCCTGATCTACACCAGTGACACAACGTGAATAGAGGGAAAAAGACAACCCAGATGTTTTGGAGTCAGCTATCAAAACAGAACTCATTACTTGTGAATATAAAAGACTGGCCTTATCTTATGGGCTACATTGCTGAGGCCTTAATTTAAAACTGATGGGGGGTGGCGGGTAAATCTTAGGGGGTACTTCTAAATTGTATCTTTCTAGTAAGGGTTTCAATGGTACTTTTATTATACCGTACTGTGGCTGGCTTTAACACCAGTGTCACTTGGGAGTTCTTGGCTATAAATAGAACAATATACCCATTGCTATTGTGAATGTTTATGTGTGATCTACTTGTAATCAGTTTGAACTCCAGCAGAATCCTTAGAGACCATAATTCATGCTTAGGTTACAGTGAATTCTCTTGCTGCAAACTAAAGGAAAGCCAACATCCAGG
The DNA here is from genome assembly GCA_013400335.1 of Eurystomus gularis. NCBI lineage: Eukaryota > Metazoa > Chordata > Aves > Coraciiformes > Coraciidae > Eurystomus > Eurystomus gularis. The sequence goes on along the minus strand of VZZY01010071.1, from coordinate 138,154 downwards.
TTAAAGTTTTAAAGTACTTCATTAAGCATCACGATGCAAATTGGCTGTCACTCACAAGGCAAACGTTTGAAGAACTAGTGATGGTGCTTTGTTCTTCAGAATAATTTATAAACCTTGGTAACACCTCTCTTTAAAACACTGGAAGTACAGGATATTTATCTCCAATATGACAGAATTTCATGTTGGAGGTTTTGTATCTGTATTGACAGAAGTATCAGATAAAAATTTAAATGTGACATCAAAGATTTCCTTGCCTAGCTCACAAGTAAAGTAAGCATTTTTATTTCTACCTGCCGAGTTATATTTTAAAAGGTATTAGAGACATACCTGAAGTATGCTATCTGCTGGGAACAAAAGCCTTGTCAGAAGTCAGATCTGATAAGAGGGATTGTGGTACCATCACAATAAATCAAAAATATTTTTGTATTGTCTAGCTTTTGTGTTGCACTGTAACACTGCATGTCTTCTACTGTTCTTTTCCCCCAGACTGAGATGAGTGAAATTAGGAGACTTCTTAATTTATCTGTTTGCTTTTTTTCCCATAGTTCAGCAAAATTTTCAGGCTTAGAACTGCCTTTCTTAGTGAAAAAATAGCTGATTGAAGAAAAGTACTCTAAAATACTGTGTTTACAGTTCTGTGCTGGCTTAGGCTTCAGCCTTACAAACTTACGCACAGACTTTAAGATCTCACATTTAATGCCACTCTTTTAAATTCAGTGCAATTGTACAGAATATGTTGCAACAACAATTAATTTGCCTTCATCTTTCTTCTAAAAATAACGAGAAAGAAAATCTTCGTATTATTCCACACAGTAGGTGAAAACTCATTCTTTGCATACCTTTCACATACAGCCTATACTGCTTTATACACTTTTTCACAGATAATACACTCCTGTAGTGGTTCCGTGATAACTTGGCCATTTGTTTAACTGCAACAAACAGTAGTAATGACTGAGAGAACACAGGTTCTCTTTTCCTATTGCTGTCTGTGGAGCTGTATTGCTCTAATAAACATGCCATCTTATGGGTTTCATGTAAATGACTTGGCCTCTTGAGTTTTGCCTTCTGTTATGGTCGAGCACATACCGTTATCTGTACGTGTGCACAGTATGTGACACATAATTGCATCACGTATAAATGCACCTAAGCCTTTGCAGTACATAGCCCAGAGCTTGAGAATTCAATACAAAATGTATCTTATTTGTATGATGCAGGTTACCTCGCAGCAGCCCTATAATTTTTTTCAATTTACCAATTGTAAGTGCAGAAATTTGTTGTTAACCACAGCAAACTATTTTGGAATGTAAAAAAAAAAAAAGGCAGGAAACAATTGCACCGAAGTAGAATGAATAGTATTTCATGCTGTGTCTTCTGCTTTGCTCCTTAGCAGTTCTAACTAAATCATGCAGATGTAGCCTTTCATCCACTAAGTACTTGAGACACAATCCCTGGTTCCTAATTTACATGGAAAAGAACCAAATCTATGATGGCTACAAAAATACTCTCTGAAATTCAGATACCCCAACAACTGGATGGAATTTTTTACCTTCACGGGTTAAGTGTGTTTGCTGTTATTCTCCCTCTTGGAATGCTGATCTTACAAGTGTTTCAGAAGTACTCCTTATCACACTGTCTATGTTATGGAAAGCTTTTAATGCATCTTTTAGTCATTGACAGTAAAGAGAACTTCATTAGTTCTGTTACTTGCCATTCAAAATACTTGACAGTGTCATATCATACTTTGTTTAGACAAAGTTTATAAGTACTGATACAGAACATGTTTCCCTAGCAAATTTACCAGATTGCCAATAAGTTGTTCTATTAATGTCTCAAGTCAATCAGGTATTGTTTCTAACACAGAACTATCCAAACCACATAAAATATGTTTGCTATAGTATAATGTCAATGAGAATTTAAAAATTTGGTCCAGTGGTTGTGGTTTGATTTGTCTTTCTGGTGTATAAAAGGAGAGAAATCATAACAAAATGTTGGTCCTTGTTACCTCCTAGACCAACAAAAATAGCCACAATGGGCTGTATTTTACAAGAAAATTTAGTCTGTGTTAGCATTTACAGAGTACAGATTCAGATGTATAAATTTTTTGTAGAAACAAACTTATACCCACACTTCTGAAGTAAAAACCATGAAAAATTAAAAATTTGAAGCTATATTTGAATTCAATCGGTTAAGTACCTGTTGGTATTTAATTGTTCAAAATTCTGGACTTTAAGTCATAAATAGGGTAAGACATCTGGAGCTGTCTTTCTCATTTAAGTTAAACTGCAAAAAGCTATTGTTCCTTGCATTTTTATCCTGCTAAAACTAATCTTACACAAAATTGCTAAGAATGTCTAAAATAACCTAACAAATCTCTCCTTTCCTAGAAGTGTTAGTCTTTATACTCTCAGAACTACATTATTTTTATTAATAATTCTAATTTATTATCCCTTCTAAGCCTGGTAAAGGTAAAAGGACTGTTTGAAGCCATATCTGAGCATTTCTAATGTATTATGAAATGGTGCCTGAAGGTTATGCACTAAGTGAGAAAAATAGTTGACATAGCATGATACTCACCTGGGACGGTGCATGTTTTATTACAGCACAGACAAAAACTCCATTGCTATAGCTAATATATTAATTCTGTACAGTAATGCAACATTCTGCTGTAATGGTTCAACTCATGGCAGTATTTTTTTTTATGAGTGACCACTAGAGAAATGCAATGGGGTTTTGTTGTTTTTTTTTAATTGGAGTGTACGATAAAACATATTTACATTGGAAGGGACATGCAGTATGGAATTCATCTTTTTACATGGCACAGATTTCTTTCACGTGTTTAAACATAGAACAGTGTGATCAGTTTGCTGTGACTGCATTTAGAGCATTTAGTGTGTTAAAATTGTAGGGATAGCAAACAGCACTATTCATGTTACAAAACAGATTGTTAGATGCTCAAAACAATTATGACCCTCTTGAAATAATGCATTTGTCTCAAACACTGTGATATAGGAGCAGTTCTGTGCAGTGGAACACTTAGTTTCTCATTCTAAACACAGAAAAGGCTTTCTGCACACTACTGTGAGGAAGTTCATGTTCCAACTCTAGGTTATATATCCCAGTCTAGCAAAGGCACATCGTAACTCTTGTTTTGCTTTCTGACCAAAAACTGTGCTCGATTGTAATACGGGTGTAGACTCTGTCAAAAAACCTAAAATAACAGACTGCTTTCTAGGGTAGATCAAACTGATTTGCAGAGTAGATTCATATATATCCAAAATTCAGGTTGGGCTGTTATGTGAAGAACGAAGTTCAAGGTAACAACATTCAACTTTACTACATTTAGTGAGCTGAAAAATGTGTTTTATATATATATATTTACAAACACACACATATGTATATGATACATCTAAACTCTTTGTAAAAAAAAAAAAAACCAACAAAAATATGCAAGTGCAATAATTTAAAGAGGTCTTAACTTTGCATTTATAAATTATAAATACTGTACATGGTGTGTAATTTTTTTCTTGTATTCATTTGCAGTCTTTGTATTTAAAAAACAAACCTAACCTTTACTATTACGTTTGTACAATAGAACAGTAAGCATTTATTATGATATAGTTAAGTTGTAAATAAATTCACAAACCAAACAGCCAGTACATATGCATATATGGGTGTCCTATTGTGAAACCTGTTTTTGCTTTTACTGCTGGCTTTAGCACAGCAAGACTACTTCTGTGGATATGTAATTATACATATAAATATATGTATGATACATAAAATATATTCAGAAATGTTCATAATTTTAATGGATATATCTATACATATACTTTGGTGTGAATATTACTGAATACAGAGTTTTTTAATATTATTTTTCATGTTTATTTTTGCTATTATTGGGAGTGGAAGTGAGGGATGGGAAGTGTGTGTGCCTATATGTATGTTTATATGACAAGTAAAGCACAGGAGAAAGGGATTCAAAACATAACAGAGTCCTTTAAAAAAGTAGTGCCTATTTTGCCTTGTAATTTATTGCAGTTTTCTGCTTTTGGTGTGTTTTCACAACATAAGTTCATTCTTTATTAAAAAAAAAAAAAGTATATTTCATCACCTATTCCAAGTTCACCTTGTCACAAACGGCAAAGGGATCCACTTTCTCCTCCTGCTGCCAAAGCGCTTACCTTGCTGTTGACAGATACTTCTACACAGATCCTTGCTTTGCTGCTGTGAAATGGCAGCACAGCAAATGCAGAATCATTTGCTACCTTTTGGGAATTATGGAGATACTCAGATGCCGAATTGTAGAAAAATAATCCCACACCCAAATTTTTAAGGATTGCTAGTCCAGAGCAATACAGAGGTTTGACAGCTGCTGATGTACTGAAAGTACAAGGTAGGTTCAGGGAACCGTAAAGGGAAATTCTGAATAACACATTAGCAGATTATTTATGAAATAGGTGGGAAAAGTGAGGGGAAAAAAAACCAACTTGTATATTTATCTACCTAATACGTTGATTTGCTTCAAAGATCTCTTTCACCATTCATGCCCAGCAAACAGGGTATTCGCTGTTTATAGACCTCAAAGTGGCCTTGTGTCTTTATGACTCTCAGAGAAAGATGGGATAGAGAGTTCAACCTGAGGTCTGTCTCATTGTCATCATGGCCTCCAAATGCTCCTGGTCTCCCTCCTCTCTGAAGGAACTCAGCATTGCTAGGCTGACTTGGCCAGAAGCAGGTTTCCCCTGTTTCCGTTTAACTACTGCATGCAGTTGTCAAAAACAAGTTTTACAAAGTATACCTGGGTTTGTGCTGTTGTGACCAGCCCTTCCAGAAATCTGTGTTTGCTGCTATGGCTAACATTTATGATGAGACAGAAACTGCACTGACATTTAATGCTTTTTAAATTAAGTTAAAACTTTCGGAATTATTTTGAGGGACAGGCAGTAGAGGAGGAATGTTTCCGTGAATACTATTTCAGTCCTTTCCACCTGTTTCTGTATTGTTGGCAAAGAACTGTAGGCTGAAGTTAGTTAATGACTTTCTGGTCAAGGTTTGCAAACTGATGGCAGTTAATCACATGCCTTTTCGTCTTTTTCTGCATGTCATGCGGACTTAGCTCTTGTAGCACAGCATGGTGCTTTCCCATTGATAGTCACTGCCCAGTCGGTATCCTACCCTTAACATTTTTGGCACTTTGTTGTTGAAAAACATCATCAGAGACTTATAAAAATCAACCCCTGAATTATTTCTTTGCAGATATTGGAAAATATAAATTTAAAAGCACCTTAACTGAAGCTCATTGAACTTTGGGGAGGAAAGGTATATTTCAGTTGGTTTTGAGGAACTTTGAATTAGGCTTATTTGAAAGTGCTCTGTAGGATCCTGTGCTCATTTGGGTCAGTTGTAAGGGACAGAGACTTCAATGGCTTTTACCTGCTTAACACGTGTTGGAGATCACTCTGTTGTACTTATTTTGCTGAAGACAATTCCTAAGGAGAAATTCCCTTTCCTCAATCCATAGTCCCTCTACCTCAGATTCAGGAGAAAAGGTTTTTTAAAATGTATTTCAGTAGTGCTCTAGGAAGAGCTATGTGTACCATGGACGATGCTTTGTCTCTATGTCAAGAATGAGTTACAGAGAAATGCTTCAGAAGGTAGTTGCTGTGTGCATAAGACCTGTTGTTTAAAAGTCCTCTAAAAGAAGAGGGTAGCCTGAGACTCAAGAACTTTGAAAAGAATGAACTATCCCCCCAGGTAAAGTTTTCCTTCCGTGCTTTTTTGGTTTGTAACATTGCTGGAAGCACTAAATGATTTTCACCACATTGTCTGTTAAGAGTCAGCTGGCATTTGCTATCTTTGTTTTTTTACAACAATGCAAACCCTGTGAATACAGGTGAGAATATGTTTGTAAAGCTACTTCTGTTCCTTGAGCTGTATTTATGCTGCTTATGGAAGCAACATAAGTTGTTAATAAATACTATTCGATAAGCATATGGAAATGAAAAAAATAGGGCTTGTAAAATAACAATGACAAAAAAAGAAACTTTTGGAAGGACGTAGGAGAATCAATATCTCAGGAGAGTTTGAAAATTTTACCATCGATGTTAGGAGCAGTGGTGAATATGTGTAGTTTAGAATTAGTACTGGTGGACAAGTTGATCGTAAAGGAGAGAAGAGGTATGGTAATGAACACTAGTTTCCAACCAGTGAAGTCCAAGTTGTTTTCTGCTGCTCACTTGTGGAGAGAAAAGAGATGTTCAATATTGGGCATATATTACATCTCATGAGAAAAATATCCCACCTTGTGGAAAAAAATATAGTTTCTCATGACTAGTCCGGGAAAAAGGCCAGTGACACGTGCCTTTCCTCTTAACATGAAAATGTACTGAAGCTTGCAGAGAAGAATATTTACGGTACATTTGGAAAGATAATAGGTATCTGTTAAGATACTTCCTAGGGACTTGTAGGAATGAAGTTGTTCTGTGACAGATTGCCATTATGACCTTGTGCAAGTTGCCCAACACTGGATGGTTTTGTTAACTTGTTTAAGCCTCTAAATACTTTTTTTTTTTTTTGTGCTTGTTTGGAAATATCCCTGGTTGCATACAGTCCAGAATTCAAAATATACATAGAAACAATCAGGTGGTGATCTTATAATCTGTATAATGGTGTTCACTTTCAGGTGCAGGCAAATATCACAGAGCTGTGATGCCCACAGATATGCTGTTGTTGAGTACCATAGATGAGCACCTCCTTTTCCATCTTCTCCAGATGTGAGAGGAGGCTTAAACAATTATGGTGCAGGCTTTCAAGCTGCCATATGTAGATTCGTAGTTAACAACTTTTGAACTGTCACAGTGCCATATAATCTTAAAAACTTTCAAACTCCTTTAATTAAACACAGTATGAGATTTTATTTTTGATCTGTACTGATTTCTGTGCGAGGGCCACTGGCAGATGGTTTTGGGTAGCACATCTCTATAGTTCCTGATCCACAGCTCTTTTGCAGGGTCCTGTTCCCAGGGCTGCTGGGAGTGACATGGTTAATTCCCCTGGTCCTCTAAACTATCTGAACTGGCTCCAGCAGTTGGACAACATGCAATTTTGGCCTCAGTATCTGTCCAGGTAACTGGGTCTATCTCCTGGGCAGTTCTTCCTGGTTTTTGTGATTAGCTACCAAATATATTAAGATATGTTATAGCCCCATGCAGATAATCACATCGAATATATTGACTTCCTTTCAAATTTTCTTAATTAGCCACAGCATTAGTAAATGTTCTAGGTACTCTATAATCACAAGCGTGATAGAACAAATGTTTCCAAGGAATAAACACTGGGTTTTTTTTCATGTTGTTTGTTGTTGGAATGTGTGTAAAATAACACACTAAACCTCAGAGGCTGATTTGAAGTCTCAGCTCCCCAGTCTTCTTGCATGGTGTTTTACACTGAATTGTATAAAGGCCTCATACAGAATCACCTTCTGCCTCAGTGTCGTGTAATGCTTGTCATGCAGAAGAGCTTTCTGAACTGCTTTGGACAGTGCTTCTACACAGAGTTGGCATAAATGAAATGAACGTGTTTGAGGATCCTGGTGCTTTTCTTTTGAAGCTGAAGCTCTATTATGGAGCTGTTTAGGGAGTCACAAGAAAGGACTTTGGAGTGAGATCAAGAGAGCTTTCAATTTGCAAAACCTCTTACCAATTTCCTGTAAATTTAGTTGATCCTACATAGCCTATGTCTCAGATGAAGCCATTTGTGTATCTTAACGCTTTTTGTTGCTACCTTATAGTGGCAGTAAAACAGCAGAGTTTGCAGAATTTTGCTTGAGCTTGCATTTCTATTTGGTATCTAACCTTCATCCTGCAAAACTCTTCTGACACTGATAGACTTCCCCCTCCAGAAATACTGATGGTACTGGAAATGCCAGGGCAGACATCCACATGGTAAACAGGAAAGATTTTTTTTCTGCATTTTTTCAACTGAAATGCCTACCAAGAGAAGATCTGTGTCATCTTTCGCAGTTAAGTCAGTTGATATAAACCATACCATGGAAAGACTGGAGCAGAATATTTTTTCTCTGGCAGAGGTGGGAAAGCTTTGTGTCAATGACTTGTCACTAACTGTTTTTCTGTGTTTTAGTAACAACTGCATTTTAAACAAGAGGGTCCTGTGACAGAGAATGCTGTAATTTAATGTTTATGCTGCTGCAGTCAAGGCTAATGAGGTTAACACAGCCTGGAAGCATCTATTATATGATCTTTACAGGGTAGGGTGATGTCTGTAACCCATTTTCTCTCCTTCTGTAAGTGACATTACTGCCATGCTTGTCCTGAATTGAGAGGGATACTGGTAACCTCAGCAGAGAGAGAGGACAGGCTGGGACAGACTGAATTATCGGCCTTTCTAGAGCTTGCTTCATCAGGTTACCCTGGAGATACACTAGTTGGGAACATCAGTTTCACTAGCGTTATTTTCACCTTAGAGGAAAAAAAGATGAAATAAATACAATATGCCACATTCTGCAATAATATTAGAAATCAAATACGAACTGTGTAACTTTCCCCATGACCCTACAGGGCTGGTCTAACTCTTTCACATGCTTTTTCATGTGTATGTATATAAAACCACACATTTTTAATATGCGTGATTATCCCACAGCCTATATGGTGCTCCAGCACTATATCCACATTGCGTTTGGTGTCTGTTTGAAGCACAAGTAACCCAGGAGAACAATGTAACATGCTATAATTTCTACATGCCAAGAAATGATGAGAGGGAAGTGCTTGTTAAAACTCCATTAGAGAGAGTGATATTTTGAAAAGAACCTTTTTTACTCTGAGGATAGTCACATTTAACTTGATAATAAACTGCCTGGATACTACTTCTTCGGGTTATATAGTCTCCAAATAGCTATTATGATTGTTGGAAATAATACAATCTCAACACTTGTGGTAGCAACAGGCTGGAACACACAGAAACAGACTTCATTTTAAAAATCTATGAAAAATAAGCAACAAAAAGAAAAACGTGGGTGTTTAAAAATGCTGAAATGTTGAGAAATAACATTTTCAACTACTTCTAGCATGTGACAGATTCCTAGCTTGTTAGAAATGGGGTGTCAACAGGGCAGCTTTAGGAAAGCTGCAGTCACTTTTCTCTCTTGTAGCCACATATGCCTATGTCGCACTTCACCTCATTTAGCGCTAGCTGTTTAGAGCAATCTAACCCTGAAAACATTCTGCTCATCACTGTGCTCTGTGACTGCAGGTCCTCTCTGTTTGACAAGGACGAGGTGAGTACTACTGGTAAGGCGATCTCTGCCAATCACCAAAACAATGAACAGTAGACACAACCAAACCAAATGTGCCTCTGTACAGAAAAGACTGTGGGATAAGAGTCCATGGTGTTGCTCATGTCCACACCTAGTGATATTAACTGATGGAATCCACAGAAGCAGAGCTGATGTGAAAACCTGCCTGAAGGGCCTGCACCCGCACTGTGTTCCCAAGCAAGTATTCCTCTGGCCCATGGGGATGATGAAGCCTGGGTTCCTATGGGTTTACACTATTATTATTCTTAGGTTTAACAAATTAAGTTAGATTTTCTGCTATCTTTATGCATAACTTTGAATTTTTCCTATGTTTTCCATTATAATCTGTTTCTTGCTGTGCTTTGGCTGTGATACACAGACTCTCATATTGCGTAGAAACTGGCCAACAGAATGAAAAGTTATGAGGTGAACCTCGGTCCTCTCTCTAAACAGCCACCTGTTTTATAAAACATGGAACTTGGTTGAGACTGTTCCCCTCTGAAATTTGGATGAAATCAGCCAATGCATTCAAAAGCTTTATGGGAGGAGAATGAAGGTGCCAGGGAGTGGGAGGTCTAGTCTGACATTGCTGGAAAGCTATCCAAGATATCAAATTATGCTTTAGAGTTTAAACTCTGACTTTAGAACTATGGTTAAAGAATAAGATCTATTGAAGCCCCACGTGCTGTATGATTACCAGCAAACTTTTATTTCTGACATTCCTAATACACAAAGTAAACAACACAACTTGCCTGCAGTATCTCAGAACAAGTCTGGGTTTACCTTGTTTTTTTCTGTTTAAGATGCATTATGTAGAGATATTTTACCTCTGCCAACAGTGGAGAACAATGCTTCTTAACAGATAAGTCTGGGTTTCAAGACTGAGTGCAGCAATGCTTTGCACTACATATAGGTTATGTTTCTGGGACAAAGTGTGGTTATAAAACTGGACTGGAGACAAACAACTAACTAGCACATATTTTAAAATGATCTAAGATTTTATCTTGTTAAGGATGTCTAGTTATATGTAAGGATTTTATTTTAGAAACTCTTAAATCTAATCCTGGAGCCTGCTGGTGTAGGTACCAGCCAATATTGATGAGACTGAATGCTGTGACTGTTGAATAGCTGGACTGCAGGGCTGTCCCCAGGTCCTGTAAACACTCTCTGAAGGATGGGCTGTATTTAAGGGCTCCATTTTGTCCTTTGTATAAAGCCTGCTCTGTACAGCTCACCCTACTCCTATGATAAGCCTCCCTCAGCCTTCTGCTGTTTCCCATCTCCACCCTAGAGCTTTCAGCTCTATTCCAGTCCATGCTGAAAAAATGGAGCTGTATCTTGGCTGTGTTCATGGAGGATTTTCACAGAAAGGTCCCACTGGCTCCTTTCATAAAGACTGGTCTTAGAGGCAGGGTGCAGACAGATATAAATGCCAAAATAATTGTCAGTCCCTAAAGTGCAGTGTCCTTTAGCCTCTGAAGGTAGCAGTGTAATTACTGATGGTTGGTAGAAGACTTACCTTAATAATGCAAATGCTGTTTGCCCCCTTTCCCAAGCTTTGTACCTTGTCTGTCTGAGCCTGCCTGGGCCCACTGCATCGACCCAGTTTACACATCTGGCTCAACACAGCATCCTGCCTGTTTCTGTACCAGAGATAACTGAGAAAATCTGCCCTCATCCTGCCTCTTACATACACCATAGGGCTGCCTCTGCTTAGTGCAAAGGGTCTACGCAGCCTCTGAGCTGCTCCATGGAACTGAGCACCAGATCATTCCAGCTGCAATAATCTGATTCAGGTGACTCACTCAGGCTTGCAGGACAAATACATCTGACCCTTCAAATGGACCCCCTGCCCGCTGGTTGGTTCTGTCTTTTTATGTAATAACAATATGAAATTAAAGTAAATGAAACTCATGGCTGTGACAAAATACATAACAACCATAAGATTTTGCATTTCAGTGGGAAGATAATATCCATAAAACTTGTAGTAATAGATCTGATTTCTTGGCAGCCTTTTCTGTTCTTCACCACCAACAAAAGTTTCCCTGTAGCACCAACAGTCATGGAAGGAATGCTGCTGCTTCTTTTCCCCTTACACAAACAGTTTGAGGAGCAGGAGCAATAGCTCAGAGGTAAGAGAGGCTTTGCAGCTTGACACCTACATGTTTCACTAGTAACAAAGCTTTGTTGCCTTAACTAGATTTGTGGTCACCGTTCATAGGAATGCTGGCTGGGAATGGTCACTGCTGGGTGCTGATGGGAGGTTTCGTGTTTATTTTAAACTTTAACTGGGTCCAATGGCTTTGTGACTGACTGCTGAGCATAAAATGGAGATCCTTTGGAAGAAGGAGGTCAAGCTGCTGTGTGCCAATCATCTGCAGGATTGATGTCAGCCTTTTGAATCAGGCAGGTGTGATGACCAGTGCTGTGCTCAATGCTTACTAATGTGGCTGTCATCTAGTTTGTCAGGAGTCAGGCATGCACTCTGATAATACTCAAACTTCTGGAGAAATTAATTTCATTAGGTGTGCTGTAGGATTAATGTACAAGCATTGGTATGGCTGTTTTGTTTTGAGTTTGGTTTTCTTTTTTCTCGTAGTTCTTCCTTTCTACCTACGTAGGGAACAAATTATGGGATTTTCAAGCTAATACATATGTGATGGGACAACTGTGCTAAGAAGGGGGGGGCCTTGGTCATGGTTCTAAAGCCAGTCAGACATGTGCCTGTTGCTATCTGTCCAGGAAAGGCTATCTTTCACTTTATTTCTCATGCATTCTTCCATGTCATCAGCTTGTCTACATTTTGATTCAACAACTTGATGTGGGTTCAGAAGTCTGGTCTTACACTCACGGAGTCTCAGTTTGTCCGTGGGTTTGCTAGATATCATGCTTTTAAGACTTTGTATCATTTGTTTTCTTTCATCTCTTCCACAGGCCGTTTCCTGGATCGTTTTGCCTCCTCTTTCATTTTAAGTGTACAGATTTGTCTATAGCCTGTCTCCCGTGTGACAGGTTTTTCTGGTACACAACCACCTCATATCACCTGAAATTGCTGGAGAGTCCTGTTCCTTGACTTCATTCTGCTGCTTGATCTCTCACTAGACACTGGTGTGACTGTGTGAGGATATGGGAATTCATCTGGGAATTCCTCTATACTGCACCCACCCAACACCTCATATCAGTCCAAGACTAAAAATCTCCAGTCAATGACTGCTGTCATCAAAACAAAGCAGGAAGCTCTCTTTCCTTAAAGGTTAAAATATTTTTAATATATAATGAAAAGACTTGGTGCTCTGTCAATGAAAGAGATCTTGTCAGACAAGAGCACTATGTTTTTTGGAGGTTAGCCTATGTGGAGAGAAAAACCAAGTGTTAACAGAGGACTAGATGTAAGGTCCTGGTTCTTCAGCTTTTTTGTGTTTTAATACCTGAGTCACATGATCTCTTTAGAAATAGATGAAGCCTCACCCTGCAAGAAGGTGAGGGTGGTGGCCAAGGTCCTCTGCTCTCCCATGTTGACAGGAAGGCTGGTGCAAGACTTGGAAGGGACCAGTGGAACAGAGGCATCTGCAGGTGTGGAAGTGAAAGAAAAGTGGGGCAGTAGGAGCTAAGCAGTGGGAACAAGATCGATGTCATAGATCTTCAGAAAACACCAAAACTAAGCATATAGTCTGTGTAGGCATTCCTTCTGGCTCCCCATAGCTGACCTGGGACCTCCATAGCCTCTCCTACCACAAGCAGCAGGTGAATGATGAAGTGCTGGGGCCTGAGTTGTGGGCCCCAAGTTGCAGTTGACCTGTGAATGAGTCACAACCTAGCAGAATGTTTTGTTTTTCTTACTGACTTAATGTTCCAGAGGCAGAACCTGGCCCACCTGTGTCTTTGTGGCTCTGCCCTCACTCAGGTGGTTGTGGTTGGAGTGGTGGGTGAGGCCAGGGCTATTTTAACTAGGAGCTGATGAGCTGGAAAAGCTTCCCATTGGGTGTGGCTTCTGTTGGGGCTAATTGCATCTTGCTGAGCTCTGGTGGTGGTGTCCTTCCATGTGAAGGGCCACTGAGGGAGCCATCTCTGTCCATTGTGTCCAGCAGGCAACGCTGGCACCACAGTGGGCAGTGAGGGAGCTGGGCCCGCAGGAACTTATGGCAAGACTGTCCAAAAGAAGACTTCTGAGGGGCTGTTGCTGAGTTCAGCATTGGCCTGTGTGATCGGGCAATTGATGGCAGCATAGAATTATGATGGCTGAACCAGCACAACAAATGCCCACATGCCCCAGGAGAAGGAATTAAACTGGGTCTAGGTGCTTCGTGCCTTGGATTTGCTGCCACCATGCTCCTGAGTGGCCTTGAGCTGGGTGTGCTTTGCTACAGCTTTTTGTTTAAATGAGGTGCGAGGAGGCAAATGAGAAAGAGTAGAGAAGAGAGGGAGGCAGGAGGAGAAGGGGTAGAGACCAAGTCAAGAGGAAAGGAGTCAGCCTTGTCTGAACAGGAACCGCAGCTGCTCAATTGCATTAAGGTTGCATCTGGAAAGTCTGAATGGTTGCAGTGCACAGGTGTTAAAAGGAGCAGTGCATGGTACTGCAAGCCTGGGAGCATTTTAAAAAAGAAAATTGGATGAAAGGCGTAATCACTAAACTAGAAAATATTAAACATGCCACCCATATTCAAGGATAGCAGAGAGGGAGAGGAGGAAGGGGAGAAGTAACAGCTAGGCACTGCATCCAAATTAATTGACCTTTAGTTACATGAGGAACATATAAATTCAGGACATATTTTGAAAGTAAATCTAATTAAAGACGTGGAGGGAACAGACAATGTCGGGGGTAAGCCTACCAAAAATAGGACATGCCAGAAGAAATACTATTGTTTGGGGTTTTTTTTTCTCCTTTTTCTCCTTTGGTAACTGCCCTGGTTTGAGCTAGAACAGAACTAATTCTGTTCAGTGATTTTACTTTTCAGCTCAGTCTCTTCTAAGTAACTGCACTTTCTGAAGTTAATGCCATATTTTTGCACAGTGTCTACTTCTAGCAGTGATAACACTTGATGTTTATAGTTACTACCAAGGATCGGTATGCAGAAAGGCGCTTGCTTATGCTTGCCTCTATGGAGACCAAGATCACTTCTAAATCTTGCATACCAGATTGTGAGTGCAGAAAGTAAGAGGCTGCACCTGTGAGGAGGAGCGGCCAGGACAGGTGACCCTAAACTGACCGACAAGGTATTCCATTCCATATATGTCATATTCAGTATAAAGCTGAGGGATCATGGGGTTCAAGCTCTCTTCTTCAATGACCACCATCTGAGGACCCTGTATGTTCTGCCTTTGATCCTGATCTGTGTGTTCCTGAACCCAGTTCCAGAATCCAGCTCCTGAATCCAGTTCCCATGTGCTGCTGAGTCTAGTACCGGACTGCCCACAGCATCAGTGGTGATGTAATTACCATCAGGACATTGGATTCAATATTGAGTTTGTACATATTTGTATATATTTAATTCTATTATTATTTTCCTTAAAGCTGTTTTCGTTTTCTTTTCTAGTCCATAAGTCTCTCTCCCTTTTTCCCTTTCTCTTCCCCTTTGGGAAGGGAAAGGCATTAATAGAGAGCATCTGTCATTTGTCTAGTGGCTGGCTCAGCCCTAACCCTTGACAATAACTAGTGCTTTTAGACTGGGGATATATGGCTTTGGTTGTCTGTGGGGGTTTGAAATAGTGTCAGTCAAGCCATTCTTAGACAAAACTGGAGAAAACAGTAATTAGTGCAAGAAGCAGTAGTAATTAGCACAAGGAGTAACTGGGGAGATGAAGGGGCTATTCCAAAAGCCTGGCTGGGTGTACTGCCCATCCCAGCACCTGCCCTCCAGGATGATGCTGTTTGGCCCGAGAGGGGCAAGTATCACCCATGTGTTCCATGCCTGCAAGCAGGATGGGTGCAGCACAAGTGGAAGGGCCACCCATGCTCAGTGACCTTGACCTCATGCCATGCTCTGGCACGTGTGCTTGTTTTGCCACCTGCATCCCAAGTTTCTCTGACTCCTGGGAAGCCATGCTCAGCTTTACTGAGTTGCTTTGTCACACTTCAAACTTCTCTGCCACCCTCATGTTCTGTAGGCAAAAAATATCCCTCTGCCTCCCTCAGGAGGTGTATCAAGATGAGACAAAAATGTAGTTAACATCCCTTCCACTCCACAAGAGCAAATTATGTGGGTTTTTTTTTTCCTCAGATGGTCTAGTTGATAAATATAGCTAGCTAAATTCAGAGTAACTGTTTTCAACCTGCTTTTAGCACTAAAGTGGGCTGGTTCTATTTTCGGGCTGAAGAAGCATTTGTGTGTCTGAAATCCCATCCAAGTTCTTCTAACTATATCAGTTGATCTAATAAAAAAGATTACCTCTTCCTAGAGACCTTGCCTTGCTTACATCCTTCAGGCACTGTGACTACAGTAATGCTGCTGCTGCTTCTTTCCCGTTGCTTCTCTGCCACCTGCAGTGCACAGCTTGAATGCACAAGACAGAGGATGAGGGGAAGCACATCGTGGTATTTCCAGACTTCACAATGTTTCATGTGCAGGCTTAAAGACATTCCTGGAAACAGAAGTTAAGTCAGAAGGGAATTGTGGAGTTTGCCCAGTCCAGCCTTCAAGCTGGGCTAAGATATTTTGACTGGATGCTCAGGACCTTATCCAGAGAAGTTGCATGTACTCCTAAGAATGAAATTTTACAGCCTTTCAGGGTCTGTGTTCCAGCACTGAACCATACTTTCCTTTCATTCAGTCACTCTTTTCAGTGGTGTTCAGTGACAGGACAAGGAGCAGCAGTCATAAACTGGAACACAAGAAGCTCCGGGAAAAACTTCTTTACTGTAAGGGTGACAGAGCACTGGAACAGACTGCTCAGAAAGGTTGTGGAATCTCCTTCTCTGGAGACTTAAAAAACCCACCTAGATGTGTTCCTGTGTAACCTGCTCTAGGTGAACTTGCTTTAACAGGAAGGCTGGACTAGATGATCTCCAGAGGTCCCTTCCATCCCTACCATTTTGTGATTCTTCCTGTGTAGAATCTCTTTTTTCCCCTTGCATCCAACCTATTTTTACTTTGTTGCAATATGGCTGTGGCCCCCTGCCCTTTCACTATGCACCTCTGAGAAGAGGCTCTTTCTTTTTTACTACTCTTTACAGCAGCAGGAGATTGCAATTTCTCCCCTGCCTCTTCTTAGTGGTCTCATCTCTGGGCTATACAAAAAAGTTCCTCCTGTGGTGGCCTGTGCTCCAGGCTCTCAGCAATTTCAGTGTTCCTCTGCTGGACTCTCTCCAGTTTGTCATTGTCTTGCTTGTTCTACAGGGCCCAACACTGGACATCATGTTCCAGGTACGGCCTTGCCAGTGTGGAGTAGAGGGCAATAACACTTTTTCTGCTGGCTGTATACTTCCTTACGTAGCCTAGTATGTGGTTAGTTGCCTTCACTGTAAGACATACTGCTGTCTCTTGTGCAACTTGCCCAAAAAAGACCCCTCAAGTATTCCTCTGCAAAGCTGCTACTTATCCAGTTCGTCCCTAACATGTACAGCTATGCAGGGTTAGACCAGCCCAGCTGTAGACGTAGCACTTCTCCATTTTGACCTTCAAGAGGTTTCTGTTGGCCAATTCCTTCAGACTGTTTGTTCTATGCACTACTTTTTAAACATGTAGTTTCCTGTCCTGTTGTGCTTCTATTTATGCTATACATACATGTTCAAAGACCTAATTTCTCCTTAGAGCAGTGTTGTCTTTTATTATAGACTACAGACCCATGGTGGGATGCACTTTTAGAAGCAGACTACTCTTACTTGCAGTGGAGGTGATCTTGGAATGGGAAGGGCCTGTGCTGCCCAGAATGTTGCCCAGTGCCTTTGGAAACTTTCACTTTCTTCTCAGCCTTGCACTTACCATCAGAAATTATAGTGACAGGAGTCACTAAGGAGACAAATTAGAGAATTCCTGCTCCTGAACTGTTCAAGAAAAACATTTTATAACTTTGCTTTCTTTTGTTTTGTGCCTTACCTTGCACTTTGCCGCATCTCCTATCCACTTAGATCTTAAAGATTCAGCTTAAATGAGGACTGAACTACAGGCTGCTTTTGAGTTGAGGTTTTCAGACTACCACCAGAGAGGAAATGAAAGGACAGCATCTGAGTATGAACTTACCCAACTGAGCTCTAGACTTTCCTGGCCACCCCAGGCTATATTCTGAATGGAAAAGACAATTAGTCTCCTTTTCTTCTCTGTACCTAGCCAGCCTAGTATTTCTAGAATAAAGAATAGTAATCTCCACAAGAGCGTTTGTGTTGGTGTAGAGGCAGAAAAGAATATAATCGGCTAGACAGATCCTCCTCCTCAGCAGCAGCTGCTACTTCTCTACTCAACATGCTGCAATATGCCCTTTCTCTTGCATGTTTCTATGAAAAAAATCACAACCTTATTATCATGTTCATTTCCATCCCTCCAGCACAAGTCAATCATGGGAACAATTAAACAGTTCTGGAATTAGAAGTGACAATTTAAAAAGAAACTGAGATAAGAATGGAGTGGCAGGAAGGGAAAATTAAATGGTTTCTGTTCCCCCTCCCCTTTGCTCTTCTTATCATACTGTTGTTGAAGGAACAATATAGTTCTACCTAATTAGATGACAGTTTATAAAATTTTTCTGTGTTACCTAAACCCTACCCCTATCTACATGCTTTCTCCTACTTCTCCCCCATGGCCCTTTTTCCAGTGAGCCTATCCCACTTAAATTTATTGCTCCTTAATATGTAAATCAAGACTCTGATTGCATCCCATTTAAATATGCACTTCAAATACCATTTCATAGAGAGGGAATTCTGTGGGTTATTGTGCTGTCTAGGCTGACTGCTCAGGATTTGACTTTCTGGCTGTGTCTATTGGTGTCCAGTCTCTTTTCCTGTGTAGCAAGGGCAGATAGGGTCTGATCTTGGCCACCTTAGGCTGCTCTCTTCTGGAATCCTCCCATTGTCCTAAATCTTTCCTGAAGAGCAGTGTCTGAAACTGGGCATAACATTTGGCTGAAGCCTCTTCCGTGCTGAGCACACTGACAGGAATATTCCCACTTGCTATGTGACAAACACTAGCCTGTGTATCCCAGAATGGTGTTTGGTTTGCTCACCATACTAACACTGTTGATTTGTGCTGACCATGTCATCCACCATATTCCCCAGCTATTTTCTAAATAATTTTCTACTGAGCCAGCTGTTGCTGGCTACTGGGCAGCTGCTTGTTTCTGCACATATTGAAGTTCATCCAGCTGTTCTCAGAATTTTCCAATACATCATGAATGTTTTCAGTTCCAATCCTGTCTCTAACTATCTGCATTGCCTCTCCATTTCATGTCATCTGCAAATTTAACAAGCACACTGTGTATTCCATCAGCCACAGTGTAAACAAAAATGCTGGGAAAATTAGATACAGACTCAGGATGAATCCCCATATAATACTTTTTGGTACCTCTTCCATTTGGACAGGGAACCTTTTATAACTACTCCTTGAATATAGTTACATGCTAGCCTAGATTATAGATTATTTTTGTGTGTTTCGCTTGCTCATAAGAATACTACACAAGACAATGCTGAAAGTCTAAGTAAAGGCAAAATATGCAACAGCTACTGCTTCTCCCCTGCACTAACACTCTTAAACTATCTTACTGGGTGTTATTCAGCTCCTTGTTTGTCATCTGGGTGCTTAGAGCAAGTTTACATTTTTTTTCTGAGGATTTTTTTTCTTTTTGGAGGTTGAAGGTGAAGTGGCTAAACTTACTCATCTCCTTCCTCCCTTTCCCACTTCTTTTAAACACAGACCCTGTTTTTATGTCTTTCCCACCACTGGTGGCTCACCAGTCCCTAGCTGTCCTTGAAAGTAACTGCTAACATGTCTGAGACGCTTTCAGGCATTTTTTCACATATGCTAGACAGATGTTCATCAGGTTCAGCCAAATTATCAACACATTAAGCACTGTCTAATCTCCTCATTCAGGCTATTAGTTTTTTTAACATTTATTTACCATTTCTCACTGATGTTACCTGTACCAGCCACCTGCTCACCTTTTTAGTGATGGGCGAAGGAAAAAGCTCACTTTGGAATTTTTTAATCTCCTCTACCTTCTTCCCTGCTGAGCAGGGTGCCTGCATTTCTTTGCTTTTTCTGTTAATGCATTCAACTCATGGTGTCTTGTACTGTTTGAAACGAAGAGGCAGTGGTTCCATGTGTTTCTGTGGAGGGACTGTATCCCTTCACAAAGAGCCATGCCCTGCCATGCTGGACGTGGTGGTCACTGTAACAGCCAGGTCACTAGTTCAAAGCCTTCCTTTGCCACAAGCCCTCTGTGTTCACCACTGGGCAGTGTCGGCTTGCCAGGATAAGCACTGGTGTGCTGCTAATACAGTAGACATGCAAATTGGCTTTGCTGCGGAGGCAGGAGGGGCTAAGAGAAAACTGGTTTAGCCACACTAGGTTGTCACCATTTTGAAGAGATGAAGCAAGCTGTACTAGGGAGATAAGAGTGAGAGCTGCTTGGAAATACTAGCTCACTGCAGCTGGCCTTGCCTGTTACTAGCCAAAAGAGCAAATGCCACTTAGGCATCCTGGCACTCACTGACAGTAACGCAAGTGTACTCTTGCCTTTCTCATTAGCTTTCTCATGGGCTGCCTTCCAGTTTAGGGTGTGGGATGTTGAGTTCAGGCTGTGTGCTGACCCTCTAACATGGTCTCCTGCAGGCTTCAGCAACTTGCATGTGTTATGAGGGTGTCTGCCAGGGTGTGCAGCTGTTTTAAGGTCTTGTCCACCACCCTGAGGTATGGAGAGCTGTCCTAAGCACCAACCTGCCCCTTGATTGCTGGCCTGGTCGTTTGTCTCAGTGCAGTGTTGAAAGGAGTTGTATTGTTTTCCTCCAAATTCCTGCCTATTTGGAGACAGCTTACAAACCTGTCTTCCTAATTCTGCTTCTGGGGGCTTCACTGCCTCACACCTCAGGAAAACAAGGTCCTTCAGGACAGCTACAGAATTATTTAACAGGGGGCAAAATATCAGAGCAGCATGAAAGCAAGCTGGCTAAAGTAAGAAAAAAAGTCTCCAAGTTGATGGATAGGTAAATTTTGAATTATCATTCTGAATTTATTGGTTATGTGTGTTCTAGGAAATTGGAATGAGTTGGGGCAAAATCACCTTTCTCTTGTCAGAGAGATGATCCCATGTCTTTTCTTAGTTGTGAACTTGTAAGACACATCTACTGTGTGCTCCAAACCCTAAGCTCAATGCTGTTGATCACTATTTACCCTTCCTTCTGTTGTCATGTGGAAATGTGTTAAGTATACAGTAAAGCAGGATCTTGCAAGCCTTTGGTCCAGTGGTACATATACCAGAAACTTTCAAAGAAATGATCAAGCAAATAAGCAGAGGTCTTTCTTGTATACCTCCAACATGCTACCAAAGCTTTTCAAGAAAATCTATGCAAAACCGAGGAAGTGAGGTGACATATTAATCAAGCCTACTTGTGGCTGTAACTCTTGGAGAAGCAGCGTAATCCATATTCCACTGGATTCTAAGAGGTATCATCTGCCATACAGTTAACCAACCTGGCAAAAAAGTTGGCTACTTCCCACCTCGGTAAGTATCCTCAAGCAACCTTTTCCCTATGCCTCTGGGCTGATAGGCCAGAGTTAAAGGAAGAAAGGATGGGGGAAAAGGGAAGCTAATTGCAGTATAACAGCAGGATAACAGCTTGATCTTGTAATTTTTAAAGCATTTCTTTCCCAGAAAACATTTTCCCCAGAAACAATTTGAATCAGGGTAATTTTTGTGAGATCCCATAACTCACAAAGTTTAGCAGAAAGCTGTACTAACTAGAAGTGATGGCAATCTTTGCCCTTTCATTAAATGGTCAAAATTTCTATCAGCTTTGGTTTGAAAAAAGAATATGCACAAAGTGAAAAGCGGCCACAATCTATTAGCTACCTGGGTAGATCTACCACGTCGTGAAAAAGTTAATGTTAGGAACAGAGCACTTTGAAGTGAGGCCAGTGCACTTGAGAGAAAAAGTTCCCATAATGGAGGAACACAAAGCACAGGCAGCCTAAGAGATTCTTTCTTTCTCTCTCCCATGTTTATTACTCAGGTCTGTTATGTATAACCATTAGATTATATAGGTATGGTTTTAACTGTTGTATTTCATAGCTAGAGTTCCTTGATTTATTTATGTATCAATTATGTCTCTCTGAGCTAATGGTTGCTTTAAGGAATGCAACATGTTCCAAGGGCTGCTTCTTTTAAACCTGAACACGGTCTGTTGAAGTCAGTAGGGACAGACAGGCTACTATAAGCTTAAGGAAAGACTGACTGTAAAGATGTAAGCAAGATATTCAACAATATGTTGAAGTGTAATGTAGTAATTGTCTTCTGCTACACATTTCTGTGTCTTTGTTTTCTAGCCTTTTTGAGGATTAGTACATTCTATCTTTTTGAATGTGAACTTTCTTCTTACTGATGATCAAAACACAGAATTCATGCAATGACCATGGCTTGATCTGAATTCTCATGATATTTCTTACTCCATACTCTCAGGATAAATGGCATGAAGTTGAACAAAGTAATACATTCTGACAGTAACTGTTTTAGAGAACCTTCTGCACATGCAGGTATGTAGTTGTTCATTTTGATGATTGTACAGGAGGTCCAGAAAATCTATGACTGTAATCCCCCCTCATCTCAAGAGACTACAGGTTGTTGAGGAAGTATTTGAAGGTATATGCAACAACTCTCTGATATGTGGTGATATTCTAGTGGAAGCTGAGGTAAGAAATATTCCTAAGATTCGCATAACATAAGCTAAATGTACCTTAACTATTGTTTTAAATGCATTATCTCCCAATGCCCGTTGCCAATTTTTTCTCACTGCATCTGGGACACTTAACTCTTTTTAGCTACAGTGAGGAAAGTGATTGCCCTGGGATTTATATTCTTCAGGAGACTTTCCTGTGCTCCCTTGCTCACATGTTAAAATCAAACACACCTAACAGTCTTCATGGTCTTGTAGCATCATTTGTTGTTTTTTATTTAATCACTTATGTTCTTAAAGGGGGTGACTGATCTCTTCCTCATTTTTGCTCCTTCTGCCTTTGTACACAGGTAAGCAAACAAGCAGAGAATATAAGTGTTAAGAGATATATCTCTACAGAAAGTTTGATTACAGTCTGCTCAGTGATTTAAGCTGACACCATTTCCATCTATAAGCATAATCATATTAATGGAGAAAGGAGAAATCACAAAATTGCACACCTCTGCAAATTATCTGCAGATGCAAAGAAAGACTAGAAATAGAAGTGGGGAAAAAGGTGAATTGGAAATTGCTCATATTCAGGAGTACAGGAGCAGGCTATGTTTTCAGTCACTGCTTTCATTCATTAAAATTAGGGGCACTAGTCCTTTTTTTTTTTTTAACCAGCAAACTAAACTTCATGGCTATAAAAGCCATGTGATTTTCTCTTTAGCGTGTTCCCAGTTCTCCTTCTGGCCCTGCTGCTTAGATGGCACACCCTTGCATGTGACTCAGTGTTCCTACTGTGACTTTATGCTTTTTAATTAACTATATAGCAGCAAGCCATTAATCTTTCTTTCTGCAGTGTTCCCCAGGTTACAAGACAGCAGCATCACATGCAAAACTTACAATTGCACTTGCTTGAATGTCTGTGTATGAAAGAAAAGGCAGATAGCTTTTGGAAAAAACATGTGAGTTCTTTCCCAGGTGAGTTACACAGACTCCAAACATCTGGCTATCACTCAAGCACTTTGATAAAAGCATTACTGAAATAAAACCTCCAAAAAAGTGGAGTGAATTGTGCTGAGAATGGCATTGGAAGAGTCAAAATACAAATGGGTATGATTTTCCTGGAGCCAGACTGAAAGAAGATTTCCTAAACTCTGGACTGTGTTAAACAAGGTAGTGTTTGCTTCTCAATATTAGCTACTTTCCTTGGTGATGCTACAGAGAAATTAAGTACTTTAAGTCAGACATGGGCACTTTCTGATCTTATCTTAGACACAGGAGATCTAGTGCTCATCCTTAGTTTCGTTGCTTACAACAGTTTCTGTAGGACCAACCCACAGTAGAGAAAGCTGAGACAACAGCTGCTACAGAATAAGCAGGGCATGGGCTGAATAGCCTGTGCTGGATTTCAGAAGTATCAAACCTATTGTCCTTCTGTTTCATCTTTGGTAAGGCCGCATCAGGCTTTGTGCCAGCTTTACTGTAGAAGTGCTGCTGTACAGAAGGTGACATTGACCTCAGGCTGCCAGGAGTAGTGCCATATACCTCTTCCCTCTGCCTTTCCCACTAGCTACATCTTAGTTCTTGAAAAAGGAAGAAGCACCAGGAAAGGTGTGCTCTGCTACGGAAGTAGAAGGGGAGCACAGAGGACATGTCAATCGCTGAGGGGAGAGCCATCCCTGACTGGCCCTGTCCAGCACTCCTGGAGCCTCTTCCCACCCTGCCCATGTCAAGGGACCCCGTATCAGCCCAGCCTGGACCCATCAATCCCTGTTCCTTTCTCTATCTGATCCTTTTGTATTCCTCTTTTTCTTAGTTCTCCTACTCCAAAACTAGCCTGTTTCATTCCTTATAGCTTTTTAGGTCGATGCTCTCCATTGACCCAGAGCCAATTCTTTGGATTTGCTCTGATGATTTCACCCTAGTTATCCACTGTCTTTGGCATTGAGCCTGGGAGCTCCTGTATGATATTGACAATCTGTTGAAATGAAAATGAAAGATAATGCTGAACTTGGCACAGTTGACAGCACAAGTGCTTTGTATAGGATGAGTAACACACTGCTCAGTGACAGAACAACTGGAAGGATTGTCCAAAAGCAGGGGGTTTGCATGACTCCGTCTTCATATTTACTGGCTGTGAGACAGAAAGAAAAATTCATATTCATTTTTATCTGTAGCAAACCTTTATTCTATTTACAAATGGAAAGAGTTTTGTGTGATGCTAAAATCTGCCATAGAGTGTTGTTTTTTTTTTAATGTCTGGACATATTAGCTCTTAGTCTTATGAGCAGCTTATTCAGAAGTTTTCATCAGAATTGAATTTTCCTGCAAATAAAACTTTTAAAATGATGCTAGAACCTGTAGCAAATTAAATAAATATTCAATGACTTGACTTCACATTTTACTCTTTTTCATGTATTCTCATAGACTCTGAAGGCTCAGGTCAAAGGAATGGAAACAAAGCCTTCCAAGGCTCTAGAAACACAGGCACGCAGGAAAGATGTATAAGTTCTCGTGAAGAAAGCCAGTACTGCTCTGGAAAGAAACAAACAGTAAGTGTTGCAAATACTGCCAACCCCTCCAGTAGCAAGTAAAGAGTTCTTGAAGTTTTAAAAATGTCAGATCTTGGAGGGAAAGCCAAGGCATTAGGCCCTGCAGATGGCCTGTTCTAGGCAAAATCTTTATCCTTTCTTTATATATAATTTTTGATCCGCTCTCTGCCACCTCACCCTGTCTTTTGTACCAATCACACTGGGAATATGATTTAGCTCTGAGCAGGACAAAGGCTTTCTTTTGCCATACCCGACTGACCCACACCAAAGAGCTTAAGTTATCACAGAGAAGTCTCCTGACCACACAGACTTTGGCCTACATTGTTAAAGTTCAAACTGTGTCACTTTTGCTGGGATGTTGGCTTTGTTCCCTATTATGGAGGCAACAAAGACTGTTCTTTTGATTGCCTGTGTGCTGTCCTCTAAGATAGGATTTAGTTTGACTTCCTTATTTTGACTAGCTTATTCTCAGACTTCCTGTGGCTTCTTGTCCTCTTTGGACCGACCCAGTGTTTCCATGCCTCTGTTTTGTGCCCCTCATTTTTTATAGAACAGCTTCCAAATCCCTGTACTCCTGCCCCAAACTCTGACCTGACTTGCTACCCTTAATGTTTGACCTTATGGTTGATTAATTCTAAAGCTCTAGCCTTCAGGTTTGAAAGCTGTCCTAGCAGAAGATCTTACCTACCAACCTTCTTGTTCATGCCCCTTCCACTGTCTGAACAAAAGAATAAAGTCACTCTTTCACTAAGCTGCTGGTTACTTTTTTACCCATTCCTTTTTTTCTTGTAAATGTTACTCTAACTAGCCTAGATGACTTAAGAGGTCTTTCATGTCTGTGCAATTGTTGTTTCCAGTGTGTTTACTGTGTACATTTTAAAGTATTTACTCTGTGCTTTCAAAACATAGTTTAGATCATTCTGCAGTTAAGATACTGGAGTGTGAAAGAGACTCATGTTCTCTAGTTTTTACTAGTGTAAACAGGGAGATAATTAACCATGGCCCAGTACTCTCTACATATCTATAGCTGTCTACAGAGAGAGAATTCACGATGTGTTACTGTGAGATAAAGTCAAAATGGTGTGAACTTAAGATGGATCAGGGGCATAGTATGGAATGTTTATACAGCATGCATATGCAAATTTTATCTAGTCTACAGAGACTGATTTTGCTGCGAGCTTTTGTAAATATTTTAGAGGTAAAAGGGAAGAAAGATGACGTTTTGTCTTCTGGCAAAGGGCTGAACAGAAATAATGATAAACATCCTAGAATGATCTAAAGGAGCGTTTGAGAGATTTGACAGTTATAGGTATAAAAATCCTATACCCTATAAGACTGTTCAGTTCTGGATAGCAATCTGTTACCAGAGAAGTTTAGGAACTTGTGCTATCCTAATGGCAAATTTCTAGCTTTGCATGAAAACTAACAATAAAACCTGTAGTCATTTGCAGGCAGTAGTTGCTACCAGGAGCCTAAGATTGATTTTTTCCACTTGTCATGGACCATGTGTAGTTCTTTCTGTGTACAGGGAAACCATCTTTGAAGGATGGGCAAAGAAAAAGAATGATGTCTTTTTAAAAATAATATTGGTTAGTAGATGCTAGAATATTTGGTAGGATTTTTGAGATCTGATTTGAGAAGAAGTAAGAATACTGAAGTATATGCAAAGAACCAAGCTGCCCACTTATGTTTTTGTGATATCAATATGTCTCATGATGTAACTAATATGCAATTGGTTCAGTATTTTCATTCAGTGAAATGGAGAACTCAATTCACTGTAATTCAGTGAGCTCGAATTTGCTCTATACAGTGTTAGAACAACATTTGGCCTCTGGACATGTGTAATAATCTTCATTATATGTAACAATTATTTGCCCACATCTACCTTTGTATATGATTTTAAAAGTACATTTGTGAAACTGTTGTTCTGTTTTGTTCTAGTCTAGACTGAAGAATGAATTAGAAATGGTGCTACAGGTGAGCCAGCCTCTAGAAGATAATACAGATGAGTGATAGGATAGTTCTGAGTCAAACAAAAGAAATATGGCACAAATTATGGCAGTAAGGTGTTCTAAAGTGTTGGAAGGAAAACCAGCCAAAAACTACCTCGGCTGTTGATAATTTTCCTATTAGTATGACAAAAATGTCCTGACATCTAATGAAATCAGATGCATAACATCCTTCTTTTACTTCTTGCACTCCTGCTCTTATCTGAAACCAGTAGATGTCAGTGGGAGACTTTCTAATGCTGAACAAACCTGGGGAACTGCCAAATCATCTTTGAGTCTGTGACTGATTCTGTCACTGTTAGAGTCACAGCATTCTGGTGTTTTAAAGATGTCTCAGGGGATGGTACATGAAACTCGTCAGCTGGCAGAGACATAGCTGGATTTCATGCTTATCATGAGTAGGTTAAGCCCTGAATCATGTGCTTTCATGTGCCCTTCCTAAGCTTCTTTTCAGCCTCTGCTCTATTGGTCCTGGATGCTCTAGTTATCCATACAATAGTCCAGTCCCTCTTGGATGCTTGATGGGTACTGTGGTTCAGTAGCAGTAATGAGGTTTACTGTCTACCTATGTAATGCTTGAGAAAGGAGTGTCTTTTGTTAAGACCTTCGGTCAGGAAAATCTGGATCCAGACATTTGTGTAAGATAAAATACATAAATCTGGAAAGTTGTGGAAGAGCAAAAAGAAAAGCTGACTGATGATGAACTGGGAAATCCTGTGAAATATCATCAGGGTGGAGTATAGTATAACTAGTCTGTTTGTAATACACCTGCATTTTATGCCTTTATTGAAAACCTGTACTTAAAGCACAATTTTCTTCCAGAGCATGAAAATGTAACAGTTAGCATATTATAATGTGTTAAATAAGGAAATAACTGTTTAAATGGTGATATGAAATGCCTTCTACATTTCTTCTTTGAAGAAAGAGGAAGATCTGAATCTACTTTCTGCGCAGCGTCTCAGTGTCCTAGTGTCCTGCTCCAGGTGGTGGGTAGTTGTTAGCTTCACTGCCGACAGCTCCTATCACTGGCTTTTAACTCACTTTTACAAATGCACCTTCAGTAGGAACAATTAAACCAGCTTCTGCCTTTCCCTCCTGCCCTCTCAGCAATTAAACTGGCCCAAATTCCTCCCTAGTGTAACTGTCTTCCTGTCGGTGAATGTATGTCTGAATGCAGCTGCCCTGATTATGTTTGCTTCTACAGCATGGTACAGGTTTTGAATTCCAGAGCTTTGCAGCCAACCACTAAAACTTCACTAAATTAGTCTTTGGCTCTGAGTCTTCCGCAGGACTAATGAATAAAACAATCAGACTTCTCTAGGCCAAGGCATATCTGAGGAATGGTTTTGCATAAAATGGGCTAAAAGACACTTAAGCAATGGTAAATGTTTCTCCCTGTCTCCTCCCTACTAGGTACTAATTTAAAAAAATACTTACCCAGTTAACCTCCAACTTCCCCTCCCTACCTTCCCCAATTACACATTGAGGAATCAAAACCAGCTAAGTCAGAAAGACATAAATGTTGCTGTTCTTTTTGTGTTACAGCTGTATTTAGAAGGCAAAGCTGAGAAATTTGGGACAGATGTGCGAACGTGCTGGCACTATATGAAACAAGCCTCTGCAGGTATTGTTTGTTGGTTTGTTGTTTTGTTTTGTTTTTTGTGAGGTGGAATTCTAAGCAAGTAGAGTATTCAATCCAAGTTAACTTCACATGAGAAATTTACAGTGTTCCCAGATGAAAAAATATGCAAATAGAATTATTTGTAAATATTGAATAAAATGTTTTCTTAATATTTTCTAAAAAAGAAGGCATTATTTCCTTCTCTCCAGGTAACATTTCTGTAAGGCCAGAACAAGTAGCTATGCTGATCCATAGAGCGGGAATATTATCTATCATTTTCAGTAGCTCACATGAAAGGACAGGCTTTTTGAGACGCTAGTGGTGGTTAGCCCCTGGGACCAGGAGCAGCAGAAAGTATGGTCAGGCACTTTCCCCACACAGTGCAGCACATCACTGAAGTTGGACTCATGCTCTCTTCATCTAGCCTACCTCACTTTTCATCAAAGCTGTCAGCTCTCACTGGGCCTATTGAGCGTGAGCTGATACTGCACCACAGACCAGAGGGAGGCGGGGGGGATGGCTGGCTGTGACAACCTGCTTGGAGAGCAGGAAATGTAGGTGTCCTGGGATCATGACAGTCAGTCTTTAACCATTGAATCATCATCATTACCCAACCCAGTGGCCTAGGCCTGAATCTGAGAACACAGCACAAAGACAAATTACATTGCAAATGTAGCTAATGAACAACTGCAGGCTTCAAAAGCCCCTCCCAGCTCCAAAGCAGCCCCTGAGTCACCAGGATTTTCTTGACCTGCTCACTACACCAGTTGGGCAAGCCAGGCTGCACCATCAGGAGCGCTCACACAACAAAGAAATGCTAGCTCTTCCTCTCCCCATTCTACTGCCATCACTTATGCCCTCCCTTCTCCTCTCTGCCTGCTCTGCAACTGCAGAGCTTCAGAGGTGTAACTGCACCCTGGCATCTTTTCTGGCTGCTCTGCTTTCTACAGCCACCCTTTCAGACAAACACCAAGAGGTGAACCAAGGTGTGGCAAACAGATAAACCAGCATGACCTTGAGCTGCACTGTCACAGGAAAGGAAGCAGTTTATTTGTATTAGTCCACCCCTTGGAGTGAGGGGCACTAGTAATCTGTGCAGGAAGCTCTCCTCATCCCTTAGATGAGGAGCCAGCAAGACCCTGTAATACAGCTCTGGCAGCAGCAGCACAGACACCGACAGGCTGCAGATGAGCTCACTGACAAGCTGTGAAAAGCTGAAAATGTCTATGACTCAAATAAGACACTGGCTGGGCAGGAGCACGAGCTGGTCATGTACAATCTTGTAGGATCACATTATTGACTTGTTTTAGTGAGGTGATTGGGTGAGATGGTGGTGAAGTTGGCTTGTAAAATTCTGAAGTGTGTTTTCTGGACTCTCCTAAGTGATTACAGCATGTTTATTCTGCTCCTTGCATGCTGTTATCTGTTCTCTGTGCTGGGATGCAGTGTTTTCCTCCTTGGCTGGGTTCCCATTGTATCTAGGGCCTGAGTATATTCTTGTGTGAAGTGCTAAAGGGCCTTGGTTGGGGTAATTGTGAAAAGTGAGTGGTATAACTCATATGTCAGTATTTGGACTCGTGGAAATGAAGTATGGGTACAGTGGGTGTGTGTACCAGCTGAACCGAGGGCAGTATTGTGTGTGCTCCTGGTCTGTACTGCTTGGCTTGGTTAACTCAAGCTTGTACTTGTGTATGCCTACTAAAAGCACTATAGACAGAGCCTTAGATGCCAATTAGCTTTCCACTGCCAACTCAGTCCTTTAAATTATGCATGTATTTTTATACTTCCAGAAACCTGAAGCAGACATGAGACAAAGAGGTTAGCACAAGAAACGCTTTCTGTTTCTGAGCAGCTTGAATCTGAGGTGTAAAGCTCTCAATAAATGGAACGAAATGAACGTACTAGAGACTGAGAAGAAAGAAACAATGGTTTATGCTGGGACAGTGGGTATCATGAAAAACACTCTTCAATAAACAAAGGCAAGAAATTGTAAGTACTAAACATGTCCTAGCAAGGTTTCTCAAGAAGTACTGTTGTCCAGGTAGTATCATGATGGACCCTTTCGCACTGAGATTTACACTTAGTGGTCTTTATTTTGTCCTCTGAGAACATAATATGTTCCTAGTCTGAGTACTTCTATGATGGCCACAGTGTCCAGCCTCTGACCCTGCAGTGAGAGGTTTGTAGGTTGATCCTCACTCTGTCAAATGATGGCCTGCAGATATAGGGGTTCATGTTCTGAAGCCCTTCTGCATTCTTCTTATAAGTTGGGGATTTGTAACAAATATGAACATCTACAGCATCATTATCTTTAACCCATTACGTTTCTAAGCCTGGAAAAGGGATGGTTCAGGGTGGGATTTTAAAGTATCCCTAGTTGGGATCATCTATGCTTGAAATGAATACTGAAATGCCTGGTAACTTCAAAAGAGGAAAGACAGGACATTCCTGATTCTTTTTGAAATCCCATTTTTAGATGCTTAAATAACTGAACATTACTGTAGATTATTCACTGGGGTATATAAATGACCACAGATGTGAACACATTTCAGACATAGACAGGAAATCCAAGTTTCAGTCTAGGTTGAAAAAGAGATCTGTGATGAATTGTCGACATGAATAAATTGTTTTTTAGTAAAATTACAAATATTAACATGAATACTTGCATATGGAATAAGGTTATTCCCTTTTCTTTTTTGTAATTCACTAGGCTCCATCATTACTGGTTAGGTGCCTCATTATCATTGGTGTTGTACAAAACAGTGAGAGATAGGCTTGTATTGACTGTTGTGCAATCCAAGGTACAGAACTTGCAGAGATATATGTGCTAAAATTTGCATACAGAGAGTGGCCTATGTGAGCACCACTTAAACTGTAAAAGTTAGGTGCTTGCAAATTTCTGCAGAATTAGTGCATTCAGCATTTACAAACAGTATTCCTTTTCTACTGGCAGTTGTGCAGTTGGAAATAGTGTATGATCTCAGTAAAGACACTTTTAAGCTGTCCTTGTCACTGGTTAGGCTGATAACTGTTTCAGCTGTGTGAAGTGAGGAGGTAATTTCATGCAGCTAAATAGATACTAGAAGTACAGTCAAGATGAGTAGGGGATAATGTGTCACTCTTAGTGGTGGGCAAAGAGGAGTTGTTTACATAGAGCCTATGTTTGGGTAAGCACCTAAAAGGTCAAACGTTTCTCCAAACTTTCTGTCACAGAATCATAGAATAGTTTGGGTTGGAAGATATATTAAAGATCATCTCCCACTAGACCGTGTTGTGCAAGGCCACATCCAACCTGGTCTTGAACACATCCAGTGATGGAACACCCACAACTTCCCTGGACAACCTGTTCCAGTGCCTCACCGCTCTCACAGTGAAGAACTTCTTCGAAATTTCTAATCTAAATCTACCCTCTTCCAGTTTGAATCTATTACCCCTTGTCCTATCATTATAAGCCCTTATAAAAAGTCCCTCCCCAGCTTTCTTGTAGATTCCCTTCAGATACTGGGAGGCCACAATAAGCTCTACCCTGAAGCAAAGTTGTACCTGTTGACAAGGCATCAAATTAATTAATTAATAGTAATGAAAATAAAACAGAGCTGCCAGAAAATCATAGGAAAGCTGAAAAAACCTGAAAAACACAAAACATGAAAATTGCCCAAAGGCTATGTTTTCCTCTTCATCAGTTCAAGTATAGGTACAGCCATTGTGTTCTTATTCTATGCTTGGCCACCTTTAAATGGAATGACATGTTTAAAATCATTGTTTTTCCTGCAAATTTTTTTCAACCAACCCTTTGCACTGCTACCTAAGAGTACGAGACAGAACCTATCACTTGTTTCTAAAGCCATTAGAAGGCCTCCAGCATTAGAGAGCTCTGAGAGGGAGAAGGTGAACTATTGGTTAGTTTAGACAAACTTACTTGGTATCAAGATATTAAAACATTGACTACCAGCAGTTATTCATGACAACTTCCATTTTTTTTGTTGGCAAACAGGAGATCTGTGTGTCTTCTGAAATGTTCCTGTGTATGCTCTGTAGGATGCTCCCGCAGCATGATAACAAATAGGTATATGAAATCTGGTCCTCTGAAAAAATAGCCACTCTGAGAAGTTCCTCTTTGCTTTTCAAAAATAAATATGAACATTCAGAAGTTTTTTAAATATAATTGCTGGTTTCCAGAGGGGGGTTTTTTTGGAGGCTGGGCTTTGTCTGTACTGTAATGAACAAGTATGGTCAGCAGATGGCAATGTTGTATAGTTGTTGCAGCAGGAGCCGGCCACACCAGCAAGGGAGCGAAACCTTAATCTCCCTAAGTAGCCATAAGGGAAAATAGAGTGGCCCCACCAGGTCATTGGAGAGTTGGTCCTGCAAGCATACTTTGGCTGAATGCTTGTGTAGGCTTACTGAGTTTTTATTACTATTTGTAACAGCAATTCAACATTTAAAATGCCTCATTTGAGAGGTCAAGCCCATTATCATTTAGGAAGAGCAATCTAATTAAACTACTGCATTTCCATATTCTTTTAAAAACATAATTTCATAGTGCTACTTAACTACAACATGTTCTTTCCCACACAGGTTGCCTTTTTTAAAAGATACGTGGGTCTAATGCATTTGCTGTTGCTGGAATGTTGTGTGACAATTTAACTGATCTGTACTGTCTTTTCAGGCTGAAACTATGAAAATCAACTCATCAAACACATTTCTGCAAGGCCAAATAAAAGTAAGTTATTTTCTTACAACCCACTGTGGTTCAGGCATAATGAAAACTAGTTTACGCATGAGTTACCTTCACTAGTTCTAATCCCAAATCACTGGAAATCTTCTCTTTGGCTTCAGCAGGTTCCACATTAGGCCTGCTGTGCTTTGCCAGCTAGAAAGTTGAAAGGTATCAGACACACTTCTACCTCTTCTATTTATTTATTTATTTACAAAACTACTGTGGGGAGCTATTAGGGTACTTTGATCTAAATATGTAAATCAAAGGTACAAAAGCACCCTGCTTCTAACTGTATTGAAGGCACTGGAATGAGGTAAAAGAGCCTGTGGTTTATAACTCCAACATGTAAAATCTATGCAATAGCTCAGCAAGAAGAACTTGGAAAGACTTCTGTAAAACACAGAGACTAACAGATGTCTTGAGAGAAGAAAAGTGAGTAATAGTTTGAATACAACAATCTTTGTTCAGTTGACATTCTGCTGCACATGCCGAAGTCTGAAGCTCTGTGTTGGTGGCCAAAAGAGCAGGCATCGTTTCAGGTGTTAGTGAATTGTGAAGTACAAAGCCCTTTGCATCCAAACAGAGTTTTGTCTAGCAGATTAATCTAAAAGCCAGAAATGGACCTGTATGCTGAAAGACAAAATGTAGTAATTTGTATCAAAGCTATTGGTTCAGCAAAAGTAATGCAATGAACACCCTCCTTGTTTACATGGTGAGATCTGGTTTTACTGTCTGTTGGGTTTCCCTCAGGGTACATGAGCTGGCAAGAAGTGAGGCTCTATGTCAGACTCAAAGACGTGTGTAACTTGAGATGTAGTGCTAAATTAAAACTCCTGTCACACAGAAACTACTTACTATAATTTATGTCAAGGTTAATGGAGTAAAAAGTATTGGAGTATTTTAAATGCTGATCAGACATGTTGCCAATTAGTATCACTGCAGATTTTTTCTGATGTACTGAAGGGTATTTCAATGTTTCTCAACATTTAAGTCTTTTTTACTGGTAGTTGAAGAAAACATCACAGAAATTTTAGACAAACTGAGAATCACTTGGGAAAATCAAAGGTGAGTCCGAAATGTTCAAATATCTATGTCAGTGTGGTTATATAGAGAATGTTAAAGTGATGGAAATGCTGGTCATAACAACTTGCTAGGCCAAAGTGAGACAGACTAGCTACTATTAGCAGTTGTGTTCAAGTGCTGGTTGTAGAGCACAGAGAGTAGCAGCTGAGAGTCATAATCAGATATTATAGATTTGACTTCATTATGGCCCAGAGTGTTAAATGAAAAAAATTAACAATGGGAATTATGATCTGACTGCTTCAGTTGTTTATTTAGGTACAGAACAGACACATTATATTAAAGCCTTTTAAGTTTTCTGACAGTGTCCTGCTGATGTTTTTTCACACCTGACATGGAGGAGTTCAATGCCTTATCTGTTCTGACGTTGACACACTAGCGCCAGCTTTGGTAACATCTTTATGAAGTGGTATTTTTTTATACTGGGAACAGGCTTGAGATTCCTAGACTTGTCTCACATAAACAACTTTTAAAAATATTTTTTTGGTAAAGTAATGCACTATGGGGTCATCTTAAGCATTGAAGGTAACATGTTTTAAGAAGCTAAAGCATTCCACCTTGGTTATTGATGCTGCCTGTCAGAAGTAAGTATTGAATATATTTGTTGCTGTGGTGCTTTCAGTATTTAGGTTTAGCCCAAGACTGTTTATTCTTGCTATATTTTTACTGTTCTAAAGCCTTAGGTGAGAAGCCATCCAAGCTGAAACAGCATGGAAGAAAGACTGTCTCTACTTATTCATCCACTGTTAACGCCACGAAATGCACATGCTCAGGTATAGGTTTCAACACATGTGGCAATAGCTTCAGATTGGTTGCAAGTTCATAGTGCTGATCACAGGTTTGCTTTTTATACCTGCAATACAGTTTTACAAAAACCGCACAAATGTCAGCTGTAACAGAGGCTCTGTGTGAGTTTGAAAAATACATCTATGAAATAGCTGAAAAGTCTAGTTTATTGTCAGAACAGAAGGTAGCTTTTCACTCATGTACCCTGCTATTTTCTACAGGCAGTTTTGCACTTATGGTTTATTGGTATGAGAAACCGCTGCATCCAGGTAAATCGGGTAGTGGCAGGCTGCAGTCAGTTTAATTCCCTAGTTTGCTGCATGTCTAATTTCTTCGTTTATATCTGCATGTGTAGTGCAAATGATTTAATCTATCAACTGGAGGTGGACATCACAGGTCAGTAAAAGGCCTGAGCAACACAGAGAAAGGCTCACTGACCTTAGTGCATTTTGGGTTACCCTTTTAGGTTTGCAGACATTAGGCAGACATTATGGAGTTGTCTCCTGTTATTACAACACAATACTAAGAAAACAGTTTCTCAAATTCAGATGGAAAGTGATGTTCTATGCTATAGGGCCCAGAACAGTTGCTGAGGGTTCATGTTGTATTTGACTGTGAGCTATACACTTTCATCCACAGCTATGAGATGGTTGGTGAAAATCCAAAATTATACTTATAAACTAGAAAGAACAAGATCCATTAATATAGAAAAGAATGATTCTATTTTCATCTTATTGCCAACCTTTGGTGTTAAAGGAGCTATGTTTTATTTGTTGACATAAGCAGAATTTTTTACTTTTAAATTGTATTAAGAAAGTAAGAAAAAAAATTTATTTTTTTTTCCTAAAGACTTGAGTCTTAGCAAAAAATAACCCTGAACTTAGATCTTATGAGATATAAAGGTTTTCAATTAACTTTTAGCTTAAAAACAAAATGATGAATTCTAGGAGTTTGTGGAATCTTAAAATTAAGGTTAAGCCTCAGTAATTGACTGTTTCTGGCTCTTTGAGATTGCCAGCATCAGATTTCACAAGGTAGTATGTACAGTTACAGTATAACATAATCATCTAAGACAACTAATACATGATAATTTCATGAACATAGAAAGTAACCTGTTTTATGGTATGATGTTACTCTAGATTATGTTGTTAAAATTTCCTGGATGGATGCATTCATTAAGCTTAATGAGGAGGAGAGGAGGAATTGGAAGAGAACAACAGTAAAGCAAAGCATGAAATCTAGATAGTGTCCCCCCAAACAGCAGGGAGAGCACTTAGTAGACAATGGCCTATATCTAGCCTCCTGTTAAATCTGCAAGACTTGCTTTGCCAGAGATGAGTGCTAGTGCATCTAGAAATTTATGGGCGATTACAAAATTACGTGAAAGTGTGTCGGTTACTGATAGTTATGTTTCCTTCTGGAACTGAACATAACTCCAGGTAGCTGAGGTGATAAGGATGACATAAAGGACCTCTATGAATGGGAGAGTCCTTTGATCCTTCCCTTCAAAAAGATATTGATGGGTTGTGGTCTAAGAACTTGCACAACAGGAAAGGTTCAAACAGGATGATAAGATATGATCATACTTGCATCTGCTTAGAAATTAGGGAACTATGCATGAACTCACTTTCTGAAATTTCTTTGATTTTGAAATGAGAGTTGCATGAGAAGCACAGCTCTCTCTGAGAGGATAATAGGATGTATTTTGTGAAAAGTTAAAAATTTGGAACATTATTAACATGGAATAATTGGTCAGCCAAAACGCTATTAGAAATAAAATATCAAGGTATTTAGTAGTAGATATAGTTGAATACAAGGTTAATTAGTCTTATTTGTATGATGTTAATTATTAAATGTAATCAGCCTTGGGATACTTACAGAGGAACTCTTACTAAGTGTTTTAAAAATGAAACAGAAAGATGCTTACATTTTGCTTCCAGCAGAGCTTATGTATAAACCTGTTAAAGATGCACACTATCTTGGGATATTTGCATAATAAGATGCTTTATGAAATGAATGTCCAAAATTCTGCCACTTCCCCCAACATTATGAATCATATTTCTAGAGCTGAATTTATTCTCTTTTTCCAAAACAGATCAGGGAGACTGAAATGTTAATAGTAGCATGAGACTTCTGAATTGAAGCCTATCTTGAGGCATAATTAAAGGAGGGCGTCTAATTATCTGAAGTAAAAACTGTATTATCCTTTGCCCTTAATGCACATAAGATAACTGAGATGACATTTAATTAGAGGCAAAGCACAGATTAATACTTATTTAATATCTACTGTAGTAGCTTCCCTCAGGTGCTCAGAGATTGTCCAGTGAATTGGGGCAAATATTTAGCTTGTGTCTGCAGCTAAATAAATAATTTGCAGCAACCAATTTACTTAGCCAAGTTTCTACTGTTTCTGTAGCAAGAATGTGTTTTCTTCAGGCTTAGCAGCTATCTGATGAAAAAAGCTTTTTATTTTTAATGCTCATTTGATAGATTAAAAACATTCAAATATAAAAGTTTGAAAACTATTGTTTAACTGTGTAGGGAAGGATTAAGTAACAGGATTTTATTTGCTTTCTTGGTTAGATGTTTTTATCCACAGCTCTAGTGGAAGTAGTGAAATTCCTTTTGGACTTAGACATCCATTCTCATTTGTATTAGTCAACTGCCTCTCTCAGGACTTTGTAGTAGGTGGCTACAAAACAACTACAAAATACGATAGAATGTTTACTCACATTTAAAAGAATATATTTAGGAGGAAAAAAAGACCCTGTATTTGTTGTCAGGTCTTAACAGCTCTATTTGATCCAGGCCTAAGTCATTGTAGGAAAGGAGAGAAATAGGAAAGCAAGCTATGT
Source organism: Eurystomus gularis (assembly GCA_013400335.1). Lineage (NCBI taxonomy): Eukaryota > Metazoa > Chordata > Aves > Coraciiformes > Coraciidae > Eurystomus > Eurystomus gularis. Next base: position 100,422 of record VZZY01010071.1, on the reverse strand, counting down.
TGTGGAAACAATGACATCCACATTCAGCATTATAAAACCTTATGGACCATTGCCATGGATATAAACCACCTTCACTTTCACTGTATAATACCAGATCTAGTAAAGGTCTCTGTCTTACTCTCTGTTCTTTAGAAAGGTGTAGAGGGCGACAGCAGATCTGTATGTTCTAGAACTGCTGCATCCAGTTGAGAAGAGCAAACGGATAGTAGCTTTCTGCCTTTATCCATTCCAACAAATTTCAGTCAATGTGCAAGATGTAAGGGAGAATGAATCATACTGTGGAGATGAATCTTTTTCTCTCTTTAAGCAACCTTAAGTGCCTAAAGTTGTTCCTTTTGTGTGGCTCACAATAGGAGGACTCCCCAGTGCTGTCTGTGTTTGCAGTGGGGTGTTGACTGTCACTGACTTAGGTCTCAGTTTCTACTCAGTGATTGTGTGGGTTGTGTGCTACACTTTTTATAGGAAGGTGTGGGATCTAATAGAGGGAGTCTTGTTACCTGAAGACGAAGAATGAGTTTCTGAGAATACAGAAGAAAATAAGGGTAATGAAGTAAAGGAAGATAAATACTTGCCACTTCAAATATACTCTTAACATCTTGAAGTTGTGCAAGTGGAATCCATGATTGAAAAACTACTGTTGAATCTTTGGATGAAATATTATAATGCAATTTAAAATCACAAATGTGATTTAGTTTTTGCATACATTATTGTGGATAGCTACGCTATCTGCATAAAGAGATATTTTCATATAACAGTTTTAGAAAATGTCTAGTGCTAATAATGGTTATATTAAATAGCTGTGTTCTTCTATACAGTCTTCAGTAGATACTGCCCTCTTTCCATCGTGTCTCCTTTCCTTATGGAAGCACCAGCAGGTAGTAATTAAACTTTCGGGACAGAACTCTTAAGTAGAAGTTAAGTAAATCGAAGCTGCTTCTAAATAACATATGTATACTAGTCTTGAAACAGGCCTTGAACTATGGTGGTACATACTGGCATATGAATATTGCTTATGTGAGTCTTTCCATGATCCCCAAATTTTGACTTTCTTTTAATGAAATCTGACTATGGCTGCAGAATTTTTTGAAAGCATGAGTCAGGTTCAGATCAAGTGGAAGCATCTGCCTGACGTTGCAGAAAGCCTGGAAAAAAAACAGGTCAAAGAAAGAACTAGTCCTTTCAACTGGAAGGGGTGTTGTTGTGAATACTCAAAATTAAACTTTTGCTATAAGGTTTGTTTCTTTTTATTGTTATGAAGGAACGCAAAGAAAGAGTAGGAAGGATACAGTTTGTACCAACTGTATAGCTGTGTCCATGCTAAAGGAACATCTTATTCTGGCCTATGCAGGATCAGCCTGGGAACAATGGTTGGTTTTTTTTTTTCCACTTAATAAGTAGTTAAATGGAAAGGGGATGTGGGAACATCCACACTTCACAGCAAGCAAGACAAACCCAGAGACGTCAATGGGTCAAATGGATGTATTTGCATTCACTGGAGGGACACTCAGTCTAAGACTGCACATCCCAGTTTAACCAAGGTACATAGCCTACTGCTGGCAACCTAGGAGAAGTATTCTTTTTTAAACAAAAGAAAACACACAAGAAACAACCAAACCCACTGTTTCCAAAAAGAAGAAAAAAACCCCAACAACCAACTACCCTTCCCTTGAAGTTATTTCTTCTTTTGGAAAACTAAAAGGCTATTTCAGTTATTTTTTGCTATTTTTTTCAATAAGATGATTTAATGAAATTTCATTAACAAGTTGTCACTGTAGTAGATGCCATTGCAAGACATTAGGTTGGAGATTTTGCTTCATGGAGCCGACTTATTAGGGATTTGCCTTGTTTTAGGTGCAAATCCATAAAAACCTTTAGCTGTCAGAAGTAAAATATCCTTCGTCTTGTTCCTCTACCTTCCTTCTGGCTCAAGCTGCTGTCCAACACAAGAGATACATGAAGTCCAAATTCTGTAGTAGTACCTGTGGTCTCATAGCATTTCAGTACCTCACTTACATTGGATGCTCATGGGATCCACCCATGAGGCATTTCTGTTCCTATCTTAGACACAGACATCTCAGAGCATGCTTCCAGCTCATCCTAAAATATGTATTTTAAACTATTTTTTAAATTTATGATTGTAGTTTAGATCTGTAACTCCTTTATCCCATCTTCTGAGGAAGAGTACAAGAACAGGAATGATCAGGGGAATTAACAGTGTTTCTCAGGTTCTGGTAAACCACTTTTTTGAATGTGTCATCTTCTGCCATCCATGCTACTAGAGAGCAGTTAAATGAGCCATGACAAAAAAAAAGAGAGAAAGATAGTAGTATTAGTATTATCTCCATGATTTGCTGGACAAAGTTTCATTCGGTTGTGGAAACCTGCTATAGAATGACATTGTCACCAAGAACTGAGAAGGACAGGATTTTCTATGTGTAATAAGAGTAGTCAGAATAATAACAGTTACTGTTTAAAACAGAAAAAAGAGTTGAAAGTAAGCCAGAATCCCTCAGTAATATCTAATCTGTGGAGTAGGAAGGGAATGTTGTATAGCAACATATGGTGCTGCTTGCTGCTGGAGACAGCAGTCTGTGGAAAATGCTTTCTGAATTTGGGCCCATGGTGCTAGTTCCTATGTCCTGTTTTAGAAATAGAAAATGGAGAGCAGCTACGATTTGTGATTGCCCAGGAATGTACTCTATGAGGGTAACTTGAAATATCATAGCCACAAAGTCACAAATTCCACATTTAAACTCTCTCTCTCTCTCTCTCTCTCCCCCCCCCTTCCCCTCTCTCTCCTCTCCTTTGTTTGTTTGGAGCATTTCTGATCATTTCAGTGAAATCAGGACAGGGGAAAGTGATTTGAACTTTATTCTGGGGACAGTGTATGCATTCATCTCACAATATAAGACAGCCATTGCCCAAGTCTGATCTATACTCACGTATGACTACTGATTAGTATTCTGTAAACAGAAATGTGCATTTTGAACTCACTAATTATTACAGCAGATTTTTAATAATTCTCTTCTTGTAACCCTCAATTTATCTTTATTGCATTTATGAAATAAATGTAGGCGCTCCCAGAAGGTGAATGTAATATTATTTTGTGCTCACCTCTCATCAGGGACTCTGTGAAAAGTTTACAAATATCAATTAAGTTTCACCATGCTGCCATCTGGGAAATAACTTTTCTTACACCCATGTTACAGATGGATAAACAAACGGGAGCTAAATAACTTGGCCTGGATCACATAGCAAATTGGGAATAGAGTTCTTGCACTGTCTCCCAGTCCCTCACTTGGGTCTAACCAGTAAGCATGATGCCACAGAGTTTGTTTACATTTTTAGAATGTTTTTAATGAACTAAGGTGCCATTTATTTTTCTTTGGAATCATCCAAAACTTGCCAACACTTTATTTTAATAAAGCTTTCACATACTCAAGCTAGTATTTATAGTTAAACATGGTGTTTATCCTCACCTTTGGTTGTTTCTAACATTTGTGTACCCTGCTGGCACAGCATGATAACAAGCAAAGCACAAATAATTTTTTGTGCTTCCTTTTAAGATGTGTTCCCACTGACAACAGTGGCTTTTGTATCAGTTCCTCATGCTCATATTATAAATTGATCTCCCCAGTTCCTCAATTAGTTTTATTTTTCCCTGCACAAAAATATCCTTTCTATTTTCTAATGTTTTTTATGGTGTTTGTTGATAAGGCATGCCCAAGAGGATGAGGAGCTTCTTTTTTTTTGTTGTGGATTCTTATACACTTATTCACTCAGGCTTGACTGATTAAAACTTCTGTTCTTGGTAGCCCCTTTCAACCTAACAGTGACATATCTAATTGTGAGTGGAAATAGAAAGCTTCTAGTTGTTACAATTGCTCTCCTTCCATTTCAGCTCTAAGTAATTAAAATGTCATTTAAAAAAAATATTATTATAAAGGTCATCTCAGTTCTTCTTTATGTTTGATACTAATTATAAAGGTAGAAGGACCGCTACAAGAGTAGTCACTCTATGACACTGGAGGATTTACTTCCATGTGAAAATGGGTCATTGTTGTTACACTATTGGATGTCCCTTTCTCCTGGAGAGAAGGTGGTGCCAAAACAACTTTGGTACGTTACTGTACTGATAACTTCTAGGTTTTAGGGACTTTCTCTCAGGAGAAAGTTATTGTTACTAACCTATGAGATTTAGAATTGCCAACTGGTTCCTTCTGATTTTGGCACCGAGATGGACAATCATTAGAACAGGGAAGGTATAGCGTGAAAATTATCTTTGTAATAAATAACATTATTACTTAAGAATATGTCAGATTATACCTCAAATATTATTTTAGGGAGCAGTCAGTCTGTTATTATTCTGAAGTGACTGGTTACTGTTAGGTCTGTTCCCACATGAAACCCAGTGATATGATGTATACATTAATCCCAGCATGGTGACCGTATAGAGTATGACTAGCAAGGTTACTTGTGTATAAAGGAATACAACATGAAGAAGATTCATTGAAACTGCCCAGACTGGCCTTTATGCTTCATGAGGGGCTAGCAGTCTGTCAAGCACCACATCAGTCACTAGCTAACTGCTTGCGATTTGGGCAAGTGATATCACATCTAATTGTGCCCAGGGGACACTAACATTTCCAAAACAGATGGGAGCAACCAGGGAGCGAGAGATCAAAGGATGTCTTTGAAGGAAGAAGTAACTGGAAATAGAAGATTGGAGAGAGAAGATCTGAGGGGCTGGGGAGAAGCAGAAAGTAGAGAAACCCATATAAAATAATCTTCTGTTTAAAAATTCTATTTCCTTTGATTGTGCTAAGCAACTAGATGCTGGAACTTGAGCTCTGAACTCCTAACAGTGGGTTCTATGTGAACATTTAGAGCTGAGTGAAGTAGAAACCTTTCTTTTTGTCTTTTGTTAACTTTTTCTGTAAACCGTATGACTCCCTTGTCTCTTTAACTTCTGTCAATAGATGGATTATTTTACATTTACCTTAATTTGTCTTGAGTTTAGGTTGACTTTAGGGTACTGACAAGTGCCAAGATCAATTACTTCTTCTGGGTAGGGAACCTTAAACTTGACTGCAGGATTTTTTCTTTTTCTTTGCAGTGCCCAGCAAATCTATTGTTCTTGGTTTCCAAAAGGAATCTCAGCACCTGCCCAGCTGTATGGGCCAGTTTGCAAGCTGATGATAGAGATCTATATGGAAGAAGTCTTTTTTGGATAACAGCATTAATTAAGTACAGAATAGCCTTATCCTCGAAGAATTTGGTAGTATCCAACATGTAGTTTACAAAAAATTTTACAAAACTAAGTAGGTGATACTCTCTCCCTTTTCTGGAAAAAAAAAAAAAAGAAAGAAGCTATTCTTATTCTTGGAAATTACAAGACAAGATTAATGACATTAGGTAGAGACGATAAGCTGAGGGGGGGATTTTTGTTACAGGTAAGAATGGAAGAATGAACAATCTGAAGTGGAGGATATTAAACAAAGTATTAAAAGAGAAAGGCCACTGCTTTGATGCATTCTACAAGCAAGAAATCTGTTCCACACCTGGAAGCAGTTTAGTGGAAGAGAGCCTGAAGCCAAGTGTTAGAGTTTAAGGAACAAAGACAGAAATCCAATCCGTGATCTAAAATATGGATGCAGTCATACTAGATACAGTTCCTGTAAAACTGAGTTTCATTTAGGATACGAACAGTCAGTAAATCCTTTGTTTTCTAGACATTCTTTACCTTAATGGTGAGTCAAGGAATGAACATAAAGCCGCCTTGGCTTGGACATGGTACTCCTGTCTCCTACTGTGCTTATGGTGTTTATAGCACTGTTTGTAATACAGATGCTATTTCTAGGACACCCACTTACTGCAAAGTGGAAACTTGGTAATTCCTTTTTTTTCTTTTGCATATGCTTACACCTCTTATAAAGTGTTTTTAATCAGGTCCCCTTTTGCCTATATGGTTCATGTTTTCTACTAGTGAATACTCAAGGTCCTGGTAGAAGTTTCCACAGGACCCTTAAAATAGATCAATTCTTTCATAAAGTCCCAGGAAAGCAGACCTCGTAACTGAATTTAAAGAGAAATCAAACTGTCATTATCCAGCAAGCTCAAACTTGCAAAATTTTTTAATCAAAATGGTGAGTTGGGTGCCTGACAGAAACACAGAGCTGAAAGAGTGCTCATGAAACTTAGCTGAGTCCCAGCACCTGTCTAGCCTGCTCTTAAAAGCTTAAAAATATAGAGGGCTGTCCCGCCTTGGGCCAGGGAGAGGCCACAGCTGGGATAAACAGCCCAGCCAGCCAATGGGATGTTCTATCCCTTATGACATCATGCTGGCTCTCAGAGGGAGGGCTGGCCGGGGGGCGGGGCCTGTTTTTCATGCGTGGCCAGAGCAGGGGCAGCATCTGGGGACAGGTGGAGCACTGCGGGTTGTGTCCCTTGCTCTACAGATCACATCATCAGTATTTTTGTTACTGTTGTTGTTTCTTCTCTTCGAGTTGTTCTGTTAAACGGCCTTTATCTCAGCTCACAGGATTTTTGCCTTTTTTTCCCTCCTGGTTCCCCTCCCACAAGACGGGGGAAGCGGGGGGAGCAGCAGGACTGCTGCTGTATGGTGTTAACCCATGACATGGGTGAAGTAGACTCTCGCCCTGTCTAGCTTGCCTCAGCTTACGTTTCACTTTCCTGACTGTTAGACAGCCAGAGTAGTTTTCTGAAAAGCAGCTTGAGGTCTTTGTTGGAGCATATCTGGCTGATTTCTTCTTGCAGTCTTTGAAAGGGGAATTACCTTTTAATGAGGTTTCAGTCACGCAGTTTGATGGAGGAGAGAAGACTGTGTCCTTCACTAAGTGAAACATCATTTAAATCATAAAAAGGACCAAGGCTTCTGAATACTTAGAAGAACAGTTTGTCTTAAATAAAAGCAGAACTCATTCAGTGACAAAGCTCTCACCAACATGCCAGCAGTACTAGGATTTCATTTGCAATTTAGTATCATGGGGCAAATCATGCAGGGAGAAGACTGTGGTTATTGCCAGATTGTGCATTGTAACAAGTAAACAGAAAACCATGAAGGTTCTGCTTCTAAAGGGACAAACCTCACAGAGAGAACTTTGGAGTGGGGAAGACCTTTGTGGGCAGGATTCATTAGAAACTGGAGAAAGTCTCCTTTGATGGCTCATGCTGTAGGATTATCATGCATTTTGTGACCATCCAGGAAGGGTTCTTCTTATCACTTTCGTGTTAGATAGTGCTTGCCCTTATACCTGTCTGTATGATGTCTCAGATCTGTGACATTTCAGTTCGGCAGTTCTCCTGGTTTGCTTGGCTAATTTATCTCAGGAATCCTTTGTTTCCCACTTAAGAAGGAATTAAAGGTAATTTTCATTATGCGCTGGCACCATCAACAGGCAAAAAAGGCTTACTTTCTCTGCTGTCTTAAAGCAAATGAGCTCAACTCCTTAGTTCTTTGCAGCATCTATCTCTCCCCTGGTAGGGATCTACTCTATATGATTGTTACTCTGGCACAATATTGCTTTAAATGAGTGAGTAACTCCCCGTTATTAGCTGCCAGGAATGGGATACTTACCTCAAGTCATTATAAAATCTGGACATGACATACAATCAAAGCATGGCATGCATTTCTTCTATGTTGTTTTTCTAGTTAATTAAGCCTTTCTCCAAAGTGGTTAAATTAGAATATTCTAGGTTAAATAATTAACCTAGAACAGTTTGTGTATTCAATCTTTTTTATTTTTTCCAGTAAATGAAATGCAAGAAGTGGGTTGTAGTAGTAGCAAGATATTGTAATTGACCTTTAGCTCTGTTAAGGAAAAAAAAAGAACCCAAACATATGATGATACCTAAGTGAATTTAGAACAGAACATAAAAAGCTGCTGGTGTATGAAGTGAAAATCTAGTTATTAAGTTAACACTAGCTGTTTGATGATGTGAACAAAGTGATGCACGTGTTAGAGTCTACATTACATGATCTATGTAATTAGGATCAGATTCAAGTGTCTAAAATCTCTGTCATCCTTAATTTTTTGCTTTTGTAAAGCACAGTATTTTAGGCTGAAGTCTTGAATAGGAAATACTAGGTAGGATTAGGAGATACTGCTGTATGTTCTTCAGGATCCTATGGAGGAAAGCCAGTTCAGGACACCCTGGCATCAGGATAACAGCTGGGAGCAATCTGGACATTTCAGGATGTATGGGTGGGCATGGAAAGGATTGGTGTAGTGCCAGAAGGCTTGGTAGGGGAGCAGCCAGTGATATTTTATAAAACATTGAGTATATGAAAGTAGGTTATACAGCTTTTAGGAAGCTATGGGTAGAAATCATATGGCTTAATGGGACCTTTGACGTCTGTGAGTTGTCTCCTCCTTCTCTTCTCTGAGCTTGTCCTCCCCCTTTTCTCCCCTCCAACTATTTGGGGTTTAAACCTTTGCTCTACAGCCCCTCCTGATACTCACAAACCATCCCTTCTCCAAGAAGACATCTGCTTCTACCCTCACACACTTCCTGCTTGCCCTGCCCCTCCTCCCTATCTCAGAGGTCACACAGGTAGTCTATTATTCTGCCTACTTGCTGGGGCTATCCATACCTCCAGCTGGCCCCTGGGCTGGGTCTGCTCCAGGAGGGTTTCCTTTAGACAAGATGCAGCTGTATCAGATGAAAGGGCACCAGCACCTGGAGAAGATGATAATACAGAGGAGGAGTTGTGTGATTGCCATCAGTGTTTCCTAGTATCAGGCCTGCACGGCATATATTTAAGGTTGTAATAATGTTTCCCCTTGAAGTATGTCTGGCAGATGTGATCTTGTTATGGAACAGGACCAAGCTGGAGAATAACTTTGTTCACGAGGTATGCGAATCCCACAAAAAATATAATGAGGAAAACGTGCAGTTGTCAAGAGCAAGATGTGCTAACGAGAACATCCATATCTTACTGAGCTGCTTTTTGGAAGAGATAGGCTTTTATATAGAATAGGTACACTTGTATGCTCTACTGTTTTAAAAAGAGTATTCATGCATAATCCTGTCTTTCTTATTTTTCTTAAGTGGAGGTGGGGGTGGGGAAAACATTCAAATCCAAATAAGAATCAAAAAATATTCTGAAATCTTTGTGAGCTAGCTATTATTCAGGTGCCAAAGAATTACTGGGATTTTAATTAGAGATGTTCTAAAGGTACTGGGGATGGGAAGAAACAAGTTAGAAAAGGATAACTGCAGATAAGCTGTGGTGTGCTTCGATGTGCAGAATGGGAAGAAGGATGGCAGCAAGGGGTGTGAGAAGAGCAGCAAATGAGAGTCCCTCACCTTATGGCGATGTCAGAAGCTGTTTGCAAAAAGCAGGAAAACATATTTTTTTCACTTTGGGATTTGTTTTTAAATTCTCAAAGTGCTTTGGTGGTGGATTCTGTGAATCTTAGTGACAGCGTGGGGAGGTGATGCTGCACCATTTTATAGTTCTATGTGTTGTACCTAGTTTGATGTACGGCAGTTCAAGCTCACCTGGGCTGAATTGTAGCTCTGTACTGGAATTCTGCAAGAAAAAGGGTTTTGAGAAGAGGTCTTTCCTGTGTATCTTCTTGTTATTTTGTTTTAAAAGACAGCAACTCCTAGCTTCCTTTCGCTATGGGGCAGGAATGTGTGTAGGAGGGCAAATCTTTACTGGCCATGATGTATTGCTTTTGACTGGTTTGTAGCTTTCCTCAAGGGCAGTCTTTTTTCAGATTTCTGTGTGTGCTTGCTGTGTCTGATCTAGCTTACCGACTTCCTTGGTGCTTTCTTGTCTGCCATGAGTTGTTCGCACCTTTTGGCAGCTGCTGAGCTGCCCCAGTCCTCTCTGGACAGCTGAGTGACACCTTGTAGGCTGCCATGAAGCCCAAGAGCCTCCTAGTTCTGCTCCGGACTGCTGGTTAAAGTGGATAATACTTTTAAAAGAAGTGTTTCAAGGTGAAGTTATGAATAACATTAAGTGGAATTGGATCTTTAGGAAGAATACTATCTTTTTAAATGTTGTTGTGTGATCTGGGTAGTTGTCTAGGACCTTTAAATGACTGATTTGAGTCTTACATCAGCAGAGATTCTCAGGAGATCTCTTCTGGGAGAAAGATTGGTGTTAAGGGATTGCTTTCTGCCTGTGTGTGTGAAATTAATGATTCACTGGCTGCTTCTATGAAAAGGCAATGGCAATGTTGGTAAATCATGACTATGTGGTTTGGTAAACCATGGCTATGTAGTTTGTTTACCTAGAAATTTAGTTTGTGGTGATAATGCTATACATTTTTGTATATACTACTGCTAACACTACCACTGGATGGAGATATATGAATGTTGTTTTATTCACCGCTTTTATAAGCTTTAAGCTAAGATCCGATTTCTGTAGCATGCAAATGAGCACAAGTATAATGCTACCATCTGTATACCGTTTTTACTCTTCTCTCCCACACTTGGTGAACACTCCAGTATCTCATGAAAAAGGAGGAGCATGCACAGGAGAGTGTACTGCCCTGGCTAGGACACACCCTTGTGCTGTGTGTGGTGTAGTTCTGTCCAAGCAAAGGAGAGAGCTTGCACCTGGCCTCCCAACTTCCTCACCTTGGCCTGTAATTGCCAAGCTCCCTTTAGCCAAAAGATTGGTGCTACCCAAGGTGCTTCCCCATGCATCTCTGTGTTGTGTATGCCTGTTGGATTGTGTTTCTCAGGCTTATGAACACCCCTTTGTGTGCTCCTAACGTAAGCAGTTAGGCATCTGCTTATGCAAGGCAGTGGTGTCATCAGCTTGCAGGGTAGCACTGCCTAAGGTTTTGCTTGAATTTCTAGAAACTTCAGTGTCCTAGGTACCTGAGAGGATTGTTGAGAATTTTTGGTCTCTCTCTGCTATGTAGCACCTACTAGTTTGCCTAAATGGCACTTAGACATTCAAGTGTGTAAAGGTATTTCCCTGAGACTGCAGAGACAATCTGCTCTGTGAGACACTACACTTCGATTCCAGCAAAAAAGCTGGAATCCTGAGCTTTGTATTTCTTTACTTATAATCTTGTGGATAGTAAGAAAAGAGGAAGACAAATAGTAGGATAGGCATGCCAAAATAGAGCTTGGATAATAGTATTGTGATGAAAGGCACTTTAAAACTATCTAGAAAAATGTGAGGCTACAGGAACCTCTAGATCATCTTGTTTATCTCGTGCTTTCAGGCTATGTAACTAGGTTAATCCTTGCAAACTGAGTTAAGCTAAACTGTTTCATCACTCAGAAAACTAAAATACTAGTATGGTCCGGGCCTGGACAGTAGCAATCAAGGTACTTTGTGTCTAAGATCACTTTGATGTAGTGAGGTTGCTTAGTATGATGTGAACACAATTAACTTGGTGGATTACTCCTAGCTCTGCAATGGAAAAATGTAGAAATCCACCATATTTCCTTCTGATCTTATCACTTTGGAGGCTTCATCATTGCTATTTTAAACTCTTTCACCTTGCAAAAAAGCAGACTGGAGAACATACAAGTCACAAACAGTGGTATTGCAACTATAACTGCTCTAGCCGACTTAGCAAGGGCTAACTGTCTCTGTGCTCTAAGACGAGGATTTTCTGGAAGAATCATCCTCTTGCTTCAGATTTTTTTCTGTAAAAGCTGTGTACTATAGTGGTATGGATATTTGTTATTGTGCATGCAAATTAGGTTGATTAGTTCTTACAGGAGAAGAAAAATATGCAGTGCACAGTTTCTGTCTTAGATGGGCAAATTTCTTTATATTTTTCTGACGTGTACGTGCATGGAGGCAAAGGTCTATTAAACAATGTACTACCATTGTTAAATATACAAAATAATTTATTTCTTAGTGTGTATGTGTTGTGCTTCACCGTAATTGTGTGAACTTGAAAAGCATCTTATGGTATTTGAAATACATCCACACTGTTACCTTAAAAAATGTTGCTCTTTGCTGCAAAGTCAAAGTGTATTTGAATATAAGAGCACTTACAGCATATTTATATCATCTTGGGGCAACCACAGGGAGAACTTCTAAGGTTGTAAAGCCTAAGCAACCAGCCACCATCCATAACTGCGAACTTTCATTATTAACCCCTGTGACCAAAGTACTGCTGGATGGGGAATGAGGTGCATAAAGTATTTGTTGGGAAATAATAAAGATGCATTCCCCAAACAGAATTCTTATCTGCAGTCTCACAGACTGACTTTGTGAAACAAAGGAATGGAAAGATCAGCTTGCTGGAAACTACTGGCAGTAGGAGGGTGGAAAAAAAAAACAAACAACCTGCAGCTGAAAAGTATTGTCAGACAAAAGGAATTAGTTTACAACTCACCTACATTTGTATAAGAAATTTTAAGCAAATTAATTGTTCTCTTAAACTTTTCACTTACTCCAGAACCAAAGCCCAGAACTAGGATAAAATGATGTTTTGTTATGTTAACATTCATGAATTTGTTCCAACTAATTGCCATCTTTGTATTGTACAGATGGCTGAGCAAAACTTGCTCTTAAGTCTAGAATCAGATGAAATACTTGCAGTGGCATATGAAACTAGGCAAAATTCTGTTTCTGACACCTTTGAAAGTAGGCCTCAAATGCAGATATTGCAAGAAACATTTTTACCATATGATACCACATGGTGCAATGAGACCACAGAGTGGTGAGGGAAAGAAAAGTGATCATGCTATAACTACAGGAGAGAATACTGGTGCAGATATTTTGACTGATATTGTTATCTCAGCTGAGGGTAATCACCCATCTGAAGAGGTCTACTATACACTCAAAACTGATGCTGATGTTTTAAGTAGGCCTTCAGTAGTGTCCAAGCATTATCCTAACAGTCTGCATTGGGGTAATCTTGTTCTTCCTTTTTTCTGGAGACCTGACAAAGAACTGAATTATGTCCTTCCACTCCTTCCCCCAGCTCACCAATGTTGTTCCAAAACCGAGGGATGCTCTCTAGGAGATAATTTTTGTGTGTGTTAGACCTAATAAACTTTCTTTTTTTTTAAATGGTTTTGACTCAATTACATGTAGCTGTGTGAAAAGTGCTTGCTCTCAGGAGAAAACTTCAAGGTTTCTCCTCAAAATGCATTCTGTCAGTTAGAATGTTTCTATTTGACTATCCATCAATGATGTGCTGGGAAGTTGTGATTTTGTTTCTCATTCACTTTTTCTCCAGTATGGACATTCCCAACAGGAGTAGGATCCCACACTTAGTTAAAGTCATATACTTAAATGTGGAAATGGCAGGGCATGCTGGGAACTGAGGCAATCTGGCCAAGGAAAACAGTTATCTGCTGAGGATACCCCCTAAGGCACCTAATTAAAACTCCCAGCAGGCAACATCTGCATGAAAGCAATTTCATCTTTGGTGCAGACTGGAAATTTCAGCTTTCTGATGGATTTCATTTCCCCTTTCCCCCATTGATAAAAGTCTATTCTCTACTATATATGTAAACAGACCCCATGGATTCCATTAAAAACTTGCCAATTTCCTTTATAAACAATGTTACTGCGGTGTTCTCACCATGTCTAGCATAAAGAGAAGTGTCAGAACTGTAATGGTGATCATGTGTGTATGCATGTGGGGTTTAGTAGCTTATGGGCAAATAGCTTATGCCTTTCTATGTCATTGAAATAAGTAGCATGTAGTAGAATTGGCCTAGCTCCTGAGGGATAATACTGTGTGGTGTTTGTTTGGTTGCTAGTTTAAAGGTATTACAAGGCAGAAAAAATGAAAAGGAAATGAAACTCCACAGGCAGAGAAATTACTGAATAGTATTTGGACTATTATACTCCAGACTGCTGGTCTAAGGTACCATGCACAAATCATGACCATTTTTCCTGCTCTCTCCTGGTATCCCTGCCCTTAGCAGTCATTACTATTGACCTGGGAGTGAGCATAATGAAAATCTTTTTCCTGTTCTTTCCCACACTCATCTTTAACTTCTCTGACTTGCATTTTTGATACTAAAAATCCCCATCAGGTTTAATGTTCTAAAGCCTGGGGTGGATGATTACATTTGCTGAAAATGAAGCTCAAAAAGAAAGGAAAGACTAATTCAAGTAGCAGTAATGTTTTCAAAGGGTCTCTATTTCATGTCACAGGTGGCATAGCCTGCTATTAGAGGTCCCAAAGCACAGTTTTCATACTGGTTGCAATAAATCACATTCCTATGGTGATGAGGGAGAAAGAGAGATAAGTGAGGAAACTTGAGGAGAACACAAAAACCTCAAAGAGAAAATGCTGTGGTTGGCACTGGCCTACCTTGGGAAGGGAAGAAAGACGGGAAGTTTATCTGCTGCTTACTACTGTATGAACATACTTGACCAGAAAATCAGTGAATAACCAAAACATTAACAAAGGCCGGAGATAGAAAAAAGTATGAAAACCACCTAAAAGTGGTTTTATAAGGGTCAGAGAAGCTGAATTAAAGGGAAGGACCATGCTGTTGGGCATGCAAAACCTGAGAAAAGCCTGAATATTCACTAAGTATCTGCATGCCCAGTGCGAGGAATAGTCACTGTATTTGAAAAATGTATTAGCTTACACAATTATGTCTTTGGTCTCCTCTTTTTGCTGGCAAAACCATGGCTCTGTTGAGTTCAGCAGGTGACTAGCACCCACACGGTAGATACTTAAAACATATAATCAAATAAATGAAGCACTAAGCAGGGCTGATAATTTACCTTCTTCCTCACATGAATAGTTTTTATAAGGACTATCCACATGACTGAGACTCGTGGAGTCAGGCTTTGTATTAGTGAAAAACTGAGGCAGAAAATTCCCTTTCCAATACCTGTGTGCATGTATCTGGAAAAAAAAATTAAATATAAGAACGAGAAGGTGATATTTCATTATGATGTATGCTGAAATACCTGTTTTCTTTGCCAAGATGCTTCATAGCCATAGCCCACCCCCACTCCACTGGTGTAATTTAATTGCATTTTTGTACAAGTGGAGATTCAAGGAGCTATGTTTTTCCCTTTTGGAAATAATTATATGAATGACTACAGACCTTTCTGTCAACCAGTATACTGAGGACTAGAGAACCCTTGATGTTTGCTTTTTGCATATAGAACAAAATTTTTTTAAACTTATATTTTTCTTCTTAGAAAAAAATAATCACAGCAACACTTTTTATGTAATGATTTCCTTTATATACAGCTTGAAAATTATTAACTCATATATTTTTCTAAGTGGAGAAATGTCTTAATGCCTAAAACTGCAGGTACCAGGGTAGGTGGTGTCTGTCAAAGAAATATCCATGTTATGGCTTATCATCAGTTTAATTAAGTAGCTGGCTTTATTCACTTGTTTATAAATACGATTCTGCAAAATCAAGTTCTTTAATTTTAATTGAGTGAGTTCAAATTATGAGAGGTAGTAATGCTATCCTTTCAAGGCAAATTAGTAAGAATCTGAGCTGGGGAAGCAGTTGTAGCAATGAGTCCTTAAACACAAGGATATATGTAAGCTAAATCACGGAATGCTTGGAGGTCAGGAGAGAGGGCAGATTCTTGGAAGAGAAATCCATCGAGGGATGTCAGTGATGTGGATGCCACATGTGGCTGGGAAACTCCCCACTGTAAGCAGTGGCAAGACATGAGAGATGCTGTGAGTCATACGTGCTTTCTCTTTCCTTGTGCCACTTCCAGAGCATCTGTTTAACACCACTGTCAGTGACAAGATGCCAGACTAGGTGGACATATGATTTAACAGAGAATGGCTATTTTCATACTCTTATGGATGCAAAATCTTTGTTTGGACCTAGACCTCTGGTAGCTCTTTTAAATTATATTCTGCCTAAGCAAAATAGCTGTTTTCTTGCAAGTGAAGACAAGTGTAGGCTGAATAGCAAGGAAATATAACTGTCCTTCTAGAAGGCTCTGAGCTGGCTTGGATATCTCTGCACAGGATGTGTACACAAAACCCTTAAGACATCTGAGGAATGGAGAGAACACTGCTCACACTTCTACATCTAAAAAATATTATTTACTTTTTACTCTAGAATCACTCTAATATTCTACATAGACTGGTGCTTGCATAAGCAGAAATCAGGTTTGTTCTTGTCCCTGTCTCATCTGGACTTGGCTCATAGGAACAACTGGAAAGAAAACTCTGGGCATGGTTTCATAGGAAATTTCACTGTAAAGGTTTGCAGATCTTTGCCCTTGGATTCAATGTAAAATAATATTACACCCATTTGAGGAAATAGGTTAGGTCTGGGCCAGTATATGAAGTTCTGAAATTTCATGTTTCTGCCCTCAGAAGTTTGGATGGTTAGTGTCGCGGTCGGGCGCGCAGAGGTCCGACCACCTCCCAAAGGGAGAAGGGTTGAGGGTAAATTGGGACATCTCTCCACCAAGCTCGCAAGCAGACACGGAGACCGAAAGAGTATCTAACAAGTTTATTACTAAATATATTCAAATAAAACCTTATTTACTCTATGGAAATATTACAATATTAAAGAACACCACGCCCACCCATTCACTCCCTCTCTCACCCACCGAGAGATAAGGGCAAATAAGGACTTAATTATGTCAAAATACGACCTGTATGTGTGGATGGTGCGTGTGTGTGCGTGCATGTGTCCTTTCGGCATTTGGTGATGGTCTCCGTGGAACGGCGACCATGTCTGACCGGCAGACCTGGGCTGTTTCCAGTGACGTCAGCAGCTTGTAGCTTTTC
>VZZY01010071.1:49068-83566 GCA_013400335.1 Eurystomus gularis | reverse complement strand
GGCGGCGGCTCACGGCTTCTTTCTCTCCCCCGGATTCCTAGAGCAGTGGGAGTCAGCAGTTCTGTCCAGCGGCTCTCCGCGGCGGCTGCTCCCTTCTCTCTGCTGCTTAGTTTCTTCAGGGGGCTGCGCTGACAGCTCAGTTCAGTTTCCCCCCTCTCTGGCTGCTTGGCTTCTTCAGGGGGCTGCGCTGACAGCTCAGTTCAGTTTCCCCCCCCTCCTCCTTGCTCCTCTCCGGCAGTGGCGGAGGGAGGGGGGGGGGTTGCACTCAGCAGGAGCGATGTGCTCCCTTTGTGCAGTGAGGCGGAAAAGAGAGCAATTGTTTTCTTTTTCGATATTTATGGCTGGCGTTATCTCGGTTCCGGTTTCCTGGAGGATTTATGCCGAATAGATTTATGGGAAATTGAGTTCTTTCGCTCACTGTTTTAATAAGGCAGAAAAAATCATGTGGTCGGTTCACCACAGTTAGTGATATTTTGGTTATATTGTATTTGTGTTTTAATTGTATTTTAAGACTTCATTGAAAACTAAAACTCAGGAAGTGTAATTTAGATGTTAAAGTACTAGCTTGAATAATCAAGGAGACCACTCAATAGATAATGAAATATTATCCTTTCCAGGTTTTCTCTTATTTGTAATAAAACAAATAGTTCTGTCAAAATATTTTAAACAACGGAAGCAGGAGATGTTGATGGAGAAGAAGCAAATGTTTAAATCCTTATTAACTAGTGAGGAAAATATTTTAGTTTTTGTATCAAATCAACCTGATTTGATAGCTGTAGTAAAGTTTGTAGCCTGTTACTGCTGATT
Organism: Eurystomus gularis; assembly: GCA_013400335.1. NCBI lineage: Eukaryota > Metazoa > Chordata > Aves > Coraciiformes > Coraciidae > Eurystomus > Eurystomus gularis. Next base: position 82,759 of record VZZY01010071.1, on the reverse strand, counting down.
GGTCATGAAATGTATAATTTTTTTAGAATATTTTGCAAGATTAAATATTGAAAATTGAAATCATTTTATTGCTAAGAATAGGAAAAAACTTATTTTGCTTTGAGTTGTGGTGAAACAAGACCATTTCTCTAAAAACAAGAATTCTGAATTTGTTACCTCTACTACCCACACTGAGAAGGTGGCCAAATACCTTTTTTGCAGTGTTGTAAGCCAACAGGTTACAGACACCAACTTCTCAAAAATAAGGCTCAGGATGAAATGATATATTTGGTCAACTTGTTTTATGGAGTAGTATAATGATTTGTATCAATGCTGACTCATATTGATCCGAGGTACAAATCTTCTACTTCCCATTCAACAAGTTTAAATTCTTCGTCTTGCACTGGAAAACTCACTTCTGTGATTTCCCTTGTCATGTCTTTTATACTTCTGACTTGACAGTAGTTAGCCACAATACCTTCAGAAGTAAACCTGTTCCAGCATGGCTTTACCCACGGCTGCAGGCCCTCCAGGGGTGTACCTGGTCTGTCATAGACTTACCCATGGCCACACAGGTTAACGTGCACAGCCACTGGTACTTCAAGATGTACCTGCTGCAGCATGGACTTACTATTGGTCCACAGTCCCTTCAGACTGCATACGTGCTGTGACACAGACACAACCATGGCCACAGATGCTTCAGAGAGTACCTGCTCTGGTGTGGACTCATCTGCAGTTTACAATCCCTTTTACTTGAGTTCATGCTGGACTTCCAGCGTGTCCAGTGCAGCAGTACAGAAAGAGTAGTGATGTCCTGGCCAGCTGACAGACCAGGCATGGGGCCATTGCTGTTATCAAAGTGTTCCCAGGCACAGCAGACTAAGCAGTACAGCAAGCAGTGAAAGAAAAAAGCAGCCACTGACGAGCGCTAGACTAATAGGCGGTAAGGCAAGCAAGCCCCACGGTGAGCACAGGAGCTTGCCAATTAATAGCTAAACAGCAATAACAGCTGTGAATTCGATCTAGTCCACTCCAGTCAAACCTGTTTTTATCTTGAACCCTTCAAGCCCCACGTTGGACGCCAAAAAGGACTGTAGTGGTTTAACCTCAGCCAGAAACTAAGCCCTGCAGAGCAGCTTGCTCACTTCCCACTGTGGGATGGGGGAGAGAATTGGAAGAGCAAAACTGAGAAAACTTGTGGATTGTGATAAAGACAGTTCAACAGGTAAAGCAAAAGCCACACATGTAAGCAAAGCAAAACAAATAATTGATTAATGACTTCCCATTGGCAGGCAGGTGTTCAGCCATCTCCAGGAAAGCTGGGCCCCATTACATGTAATGATTACTTGGGAGGACAAACACCGTATCTTGAAATGTTCTCCCTTCCTTCTTCTTCCTCTCTTTCGTAAGGAGAGTCCAAGTTTTATTCACTGTTGGGTGCTCAGGAAGAATAAATGCAAAAATCCTCTAAACAAACCCCTGCAGTTTTACTTCAGATTTCTTCTATTTTCTTTCTTTGTGGCCTTAACTGAAGAATTTAAAAAGATCTCTGATGACTAATCATATCAGATTCTGGCTTTACAGTGGCAAATTCCATTGAAAATCCCTCTAAATCAGTCTTTTTTTTTTTTTTTTTTTTTCCAGGTTTATTATTTCTCTCATTGTGTTCTTTTCCAATGTAACAGTGACCTCCTCTGCTTTCATATTTTACTTGCTGACTACTTGCTTCTACATCTGAAGAATATGAATACTGGTAGAAACTTGAATTATTTTTTTTTAGCAGTGTTTTTGTATTTTTAATGCCCTTCCTATGGTGTAACCTTCTCCGATGATAGGTGTTTTTTTGTGCTGGAGTGACATGTCCCAGAGAATAATCCTCAAAACTTCCTGACAGTTCTGTATACACTTTGGGTTTTGGGTTGTTTTCTTTTCTGTGTTGTTCCTTCTCATTATTGCTTATGATAAGGAATGCTTTCAGCTTCTTTTAAAAACAGATCTTTTTGTTGTTATACTTTTCAATTAAGTGGTTGAGGGTTTTGATTTGCAAATGCCTATTTTCAGAGATTCATGTGGGTTGTGGTTATGAAAGTATAAAACACTTCACCACTGGTAAAATGGTATTTACCAATTATATTTCAGATGAAACTCCCTGTATATCTATTAGCTTGTATTTGGTAACTAATGCCTTACAGTTCTGTGGATAAAGTAGTTTTGCTACTTATATTAAAAGCACGTAGACTTTTTTCCCATGTGTTTAACATCCTAGGCTTTTTCTAAATAGGCTATATTAATTAGTCTACTAATTGTTATTGGGCACAAGTACGTAATTCTGGTGTCAGCCAGATGGTGAGGCAGCCTGTATGACAGTTCATATCCAATACATTTCATTTTGCTTAGAAGATGTTGGGCTTTGTCTGTTCACCACCCTTTAGGGAAATTTTACATTTTCCTCTCCAGAATTTCCTTTATGTGGGGGTGACAGCACAGGGAGCTGCGGGAGAGGGCAGATGTAGGTTCAGCCATTTGGAAACCTGGGCAAGAGGGCATCAAAACCACCCTCTGCTAGCACCATACTGCCAGGTGGGGTATAGCAGGGCAGTAAAAAAATAGTTGTGGCAATGAAAAAAAAGAAAATAATTCCTGTTATGAGTTGTCATCACAGGTGTTTTTCAGAAGACCAAAGGCGGCAGGATCTTTTACTCGCTAAGAACATAAGGTGCTCTTAGTGGAACAAGTTGCATACATTTAGTTAATGCAGTGCTTAACTGATTTCTGTGTGGGAGTTAAATTTTCCTGTTTTTTGTGACATTTAGTTAAATGGTTAAAAAAATCTGTATGCTTTGACCAGAATCCACATTGTTTTTTATCTTGATCATGATATATACCCTGAAGTATAGCATTTGAACTCTGTGCCCATAAAGTACAATGTATGTAAAATTTTCATTAACAGGAAATTCCAGTCTGCTTCCATACAACCATTTTTTCTAAAGTACATTATTCCATATTTTCTGCTTATTTACTAAAATTCCAAGGCAATGAATCGCTGTTGATTACATTATTCAGCTATCAGATTGTTTTATTCCTTCAGAGACTGTGTGGGGAAAGCTCCAGAAAAGCCTATTGTAAAGCTGCAGTGCTCCTCCTGCATTTATTCAAGCTCAGGCTGATTCTTACTGGACTCCCATGAAATAGTGGTGCTGTGATACTTTGAAGAGCAAAGAAAAAGAGGAATCTGCTTTTAGCCTGGGAGAAGGAAGTTACTGCAGAGTTGCATTTTGTTTCTCTGTCTCTTTTTATACTGAAATCTGCACTCCTTTATAGAGTCATTTAACTTGAGCCGCCTTTCCCTAGAAAAAATTACTTTTTTTCCCCCTTGAGTTATTCTCCCTCTTCCATTTCAAACTATTTCCAAGAATCCTGGTTTTTTTTCCCCTCCCATTTAGGATATAACTGTATACTGCTGCTGCAATCAATATATGTTTTGCACATCATTTTTCACCACCTGTTCTTCTCTCTGTGCCATGTCAAACATAAGCCATAGATTTTCTCTTAAGGCCTAACTATCCTTCCCAGCACTGAGAGCTCAACTCCCACCTTCAGTAACCATTTGGAAACAGAAGTGCCAGATGCTTTCACCCCAAACTTTTTGTGTTCTCAGGCAAATACTTTTGGCGGTCTCCTGTTAGTGCAGGTGCTTGTGAGCAATTCCAGTGTTTTCCTTCACCACTGTGAAGTGACCTCGTTGCTCTCTTTCAATTGCAATGTCTGCTTGTAATTCTTCTTAAAACTACTCTAATACCTACCAGAAACTTGCTAAGAGCTGGTCTGCCGTATGTTGGACCACCAACAGGCTGCCATCAGCTGTGATGCTGAGTGCTGGTTTCTCCTCACTTTGAGACCCTTGCCCATGTACTCCTTTGCTTGTGTTCAGACCCTAAAGCTTGGAGGCTGGTGCTCTGCTTGTCTGCCTGTGCTATGGGCTGTTAGGTGTGACCAGCCAGCTGATGTGCAAAGGCACAGCATACCACAGGTATTGGGGAACATCCATCCACTGCCTTGTTGTTGTGTATCTAGCAATTCAGTTTTGCTCAGTGTTTTCAGTATATAGGAACCAGAAAAAGCAACAATACACCATTGGTATTATTCAATTCATTATATGAGTACATAGGTGTTTAAAACAGATGTGTGCCAAGATTCTGTAGTGATGGATGCCTTTTTTTTTTACTATGTGATGTAAGCAGTAGTGGTGCTTGGCTGTGTGTTCAATACTTGCCCTACAGAGATTTCTTCCGCCCTTTGGTGCTGTGTCCAGGAGTCTCCCATAACTCCAGTCAAAACAGGCAGCACTGCTCTGGATTCCCTTCGTGGCCTTCAAGGTCGTGTGATCTTTGTCTATGCTCTTAATAAACTTGTTTGATTTCTTTTATATGGGATATATTTATCAAATATACAAGATATATATCTATAAACTGAAATCTGTAGTGAAAAGTGATAACTATTCGTAAAAGTCTCAATTTTGGCTGATAACAAATACAAAGACAACCTAAACATAAAGATTCCAGTTATTTTAAAAATTATTCCTCATATTTATTTAGCTCTTCCTTGGACCTAGTTTGTCATTGCAAGAAGAAAATACTTGAGTTATATATTCAAGAATGAACTAAGGTAAAAAACTAAAAAGGCCCGCTCCTTACAACAGATTTCAGAAGAGCCTAAATAGACCAGTATGTGCTATTTTAAAAGAAATTATAATAAAATATCTCTAATAAAATGACTTCTCAGTCATGTTCTTCACAAAAATGTTAGGCTTTTTCAAAGGACTTTTATAGTTTTGCCATCTAAATGTTAGTCAAACTCTTTAATAATTAAACATAGATGGCTAGGAAAAATATATTAATTATGCATCTCCTAGGCCACAGAAAGAAGCTATTTTATCAGGCTGCAAAATGATTTAGTATGCATAAAATCTAACATTTAATACCACCAAGAACTTTTATTTTAAATGTTTCCATGCTCCAGTCCTGTCTTATAAATATTTAAGTGTTAGTGCTCTTTTGTTTCTTACTCAGTGTAAATGAAGTTTTTTGTTTAGCAGGCCTTGGTTGAAGCTTCAACAAACCTTACATGTAATGGAGTAAACAGGCTGCCCAGTGTACCTTTGGGGATCCTGAGATACATCAGAGTCAAGGTTTATGAGGAATGATTATGAGGAATGCTTTCTGTTACAGACAACCATGTGCTATTGTGTATCACCAAAAAAAAAAAAAATCGAAAATGGTTTGGGATTTATTATGTGGGTGAAAGAAGGTTGTATTCCTCGGACCTGCATTTTCATACATAACTACAGTAGTAGTGAAGATTATTTTGGCTTGAATAGCATGTAAATTGTGCACTGGAGCAAGTTTTCTAACTCCCTCTTGAATTTTAGCTACTGAAAGACATGCTGCACTTAACAGCATATTAAGCTATTCAAGAGCAAAGCTGAAGGGGAAGCCTTTAAGCTGAGCAATTGTCATCCTTTAAAGTGCAGAAACAATGGTTCTAAGCTAGGCAATGTAAAGAGGAAATATAGGTTGAGCTAGATGATGTGTTCTCACAGTCTTTTCTATGAGTTTTGTCCTTACCAAAATAAGACCTAAAGTTGTATCTTTGGGTGAAAAGACATTTCAAATGCAAAACAATGACATCTGTATGGAAAAGAAGTCCTGACAGGGGTGACTGATGCTTTATGAGTTAATTTACTCTCTTCCTCCCTCAGTGGCATGCAGACTCTGGGGCAATCTTTCACTTGTAGACACTGGTGTCAAGTAGTGATACCATCAAGGAGGCCAAGTACCCCAAAGCAGTGCTAAGATACTGGAAGCCCTTCTTTTGTTCCTGTCTAAAACTTTGACACAACCTTTCCTTTCCCTTCACTATTTCTTCACTGTTTATCTTTTCCTCCTCTGCAGACAGTGTGGAATTGTGGGAGGAGTTGTAGATGCTTCATCAATTCATTCGTTCCCCTCCTTCAGGATAACCCACACATGCTGAATGAGGTGGATTCTCCTCTGAGACATCACCTTTATGAAAAATGCTTATTGGGTAGAGGAGTACAGATAAAAGCTTCTTGTGTGATAGCTGCAAAATGGCAGCCTCAAATAACTGAAATTCCAAAGGCAATGTCTGGCAGCATCACAGACAACGACTTGCTCAATTGTCTAATAAATAACTAAATGTGGAATTCAAGTGAGAGTTGTATAGAGTGTGTGAGGTGTAAGCATCCCCTGTAAGGAGAGTTAAGTTTAATGGTAAAAGCCTCAAGAATAGACTTCCCTTGCATTAGACCGTTATTGAAGACTTGTCAAAAATAAATAAATAAATAAATATATATGAAGGAAAACTGTCTCATATGGAAGGTTAATGTAAAAAATGTGTCAAGAGAAGCCATCAATATGAGGCAAACTCATCTTTACCATATGTGCACTTGGCTGCTCTTGGCAGTATTTTGTGTCAGAACATGGAAGGGATGGAATCTTGCTAGACTGAGTAAAGCTTGTGTGTGAAGCTGGCACTTCGAAATGTGAAGCATGCACTTCAGTGCCAACATTTCCCACTTCTTCTTGGTCACAGAATCAGAAGATAGCTGAGGAGGTGACTTGGTTCTTCTTTCTCAGCTTTCTTCCTGGATCCCCAAAGCTGTCTATGCTCTATATGTGGATCTGTAGTACCTTTCATTTTGCTACCTACCCTCACCAGGCCAGCAAGGACTTACTGAGGACTGTGAGCCTGTGCTGGCATGCTGAGCTGCCAAACTGGGGCAGTGGAAGCACTGCTGTCTGCCTCACTCTGTTACTGTGGGGCCAATGATTCAGCAAAGGGGCCAGTGGGAAGCTGAGGTAGCCACTGAGCCTGTACTCACCGGAGTACTCATTCCCCTTCTCCCTGGTGAAGGTGGAAGAGATCACAGATCACTTTGTAATTTACTTTTTTTCAGTCAGCTATATAAATAAGAACATTCTCATGGTCAGAGGAGGAAAACCACTGAAGTACTAATCAAGGGGATATATAATTCAATCAGTTTCTTTTTTTTCCCCTCTGCTAGTGAACTGGTATCCTTACAAAGTCTTTGGCACTATAAGGGCTGGTGTGGAGTCAGGGCTAAAAAGGGCTGAGAGCTGGGTGGGGCTGAGAGGGGATCCCTGGGAAAAGATGCAAGTGCTGTTGCTAAGGAGTGATCTGAACAGGCTGTCAGCTTGTAGATCCAACTGCAGCTTTGGAGTTGCCAGCCTCTGAGTCAGTTTTTGACATGCTTGGCTTCAGTGAGTTTGCAGTTTGCGTTAGGCATGGCCGTACCCTTGAGACAACAGATAGCAGTTCTGAGCTTGATTTTGCTTTCTTTTTTTGCTGGTGTCTGTGACAAGAAATGCTGTGCCTCTGTATGTGCTGGTGGGGAAAGAAAGAACTATAAGGAAGACAGCTCTTCTGCTTGAAGTTTCTGGTTTTTTTATTTAATCATATTATTCTAATGCTTTCAAGTGCTCTGCAAGAAAAGCAAAGCTGAACCACTGATAAGGTTTTTATCTACAGGTAAAAATGTCCTTTCACTGTAAGAAAACTAGACTATAGGGACCTATGAAGAAATTACTTCCTTTTTGTCTCCACAGATTTGATAGGCTTTTAGTAAGAAAGTGGTGGTGGAGAGAGAGTTGAGGAAGAGGGAGCAGAGAGACCATCTACCTATCTGCAAATACAAAATGCATTTCGATTTAATAAAGCCAGCAAGCAAAGGTATGGGACTTGAGCAAGTGGAAAGCCTTCATGGCTTTGACAAGCCTTTTCTTTATTCTCTTGAGCTAATTGTGTCACTTGATGGGCTGGCATCAGGGTACAGTCAAATTTTGACAGGTTAATTTGAGCTTGTAGTTCCAGTGAAATATACATACGGCACTCATTATATTTAGTGACAATCAGTGTCATTTTCTGCTTAAATGCAGACAGCTCAATACATTTATTCAGCTGCCTATCTCTAAATGAAGCAAGCAACCTAATGATGAAGGTGAAGCAAAAGAGTTAGGTCAGGGAGTCTGTTTGTATGCTTGATAATGCTTGGTATTCAGAAAGAGGATGGGACATTGACTATTAAGCTGGTCTGAGTGAGACTGGGATGGGGGAGACAGGAGGGTAATTGTCATAACCTGCCATTTGATGTGGTAAACTCAGAGGAATTTTCCTATCTGCAGTAATAGAGCTAGGAATTGAAAGGACTGGTAGCAAAACTATCCCTGCTTAGCAGAGGCTGTCTCTTGTACACTGAGTAAGCACAAAACCACTTGTTGCATAACCTTAACTACCTGTTGGAAGAGTATTGGGAAAAGCAGCCAGCTGGGCTGTGCACTGGTAGAAGATGGCAGTCTCAGCTGTGACCTGCCCTTCAAAATTGGGGAAGTTGAACTTCATGTAGGCTATCACCCTGGAATAAATGATCATTAGTATTAAAATTCTGCAATTAGAAAGCTAAGTAGTAAATAAATTTTTTGGTGCTCCTAACTTGCATTTGCTTAATGTCACCTTTGTACACATGCTCCAGTAAAATTCGGATTTGATTTGGATCCAAAAATTACCAGATAAATGTGTTGTGAGGGCATAGGAACATGACTTTTCAGTATTGACTCGTGTTTGTTAAATGTATGTAAGTCCTGTAACTCGAGGGTAAGACTGATCCTCTGATTTGTTATATCATCTTTGGCTAATTCTATGATCTTAGCACTCTTGTGCTATAAATCTAGTGAAATGAAGATGCCAAGACATTCTATCTGTCCTCCTGTTCATGTCGCGTAGCTGTGTGCTGTATATTCAGGAGAGCTCTGCCTTTTTGCTGATCAGAGAGGCCCAACACATGGCTAACAAAGATGCAAGAAGTCTGTATTAAGCTATATTGTGGTGAATTCCTATAGCACGTCAGACTCTGACTTTAACTTCCAGTCTACTCTTAGTCTTGGTTTGACAAATCACAAAATTCACTTGTCGCTTCAGGGGATGGGGAAGAGAAACTTGCTTTGAAAGCGTGCAGCTGGATTTTGCTGAAGCTACTTGGATCCAGGATCTGGCTTTGAACTGCTCCTACTACCAATGGTAGAATTGATAATTTAACTTTGTTGGTTTGTTTTCCAAAAGCATTCCCCTGACAAGTGACCATTTTATAGAAGCTGAGTAAAAAGTAACTGGTATCTTATCTGGGGAATTTGCATAATTTTCTCTAGGATTTATTCAATTTTAAAGTATTAATATATTTCTTCAAGATGTATCCACCTTTTGCTTCAACACAATCTTTCATTTCTCTACAAGGTTATGTTGATTATGTGCTGATGTGATGATGCTGTCATTCAAAATGAAGATCAACATTTTAATGCTAATGTGTTGATTTCAACTTTGGAAATAAACCTGTGCTTAGCTCCATCAAGGCAACTTTGTGTGACATATGTCACAGTTCGGAATTGATCCAACTAGGTGTTATGTTGTAAACACCTTCTTTCCCCTCTAGTATACAGAGGCTGAGGTGTAATTTATTCCAATCAGGATGTACTTTGACAAGCGAGCTGAATGGGATGCAGCTGCTGTTGTTAAATATTTCCATCTTCCTCTGCTTTTCAGGTTTCCCCAGATGTCATAATCTTCAAACCTCTCCATGCTAACATTGCAGGCAGTTCTGCCAAGGGTTAGGAGGAAGTGGGAGCAGGATGAGCTGGAAGGAAAAGTAGACCATTATGCTCATTATAGAAAGAGATGGACAAAGGGTTTTGATTGGAAAAGCCTTCTCCACTGATGAATAAGTAATTCACTCGGATACTAAATCTGACACTTATTGTGCATTTGATGAATGTTTTGAAAATTCTATATGTGGAAAGAGATTTCATAATAATGTGATTCATAAACAGTGAAGCAGTAAGCCTTTTAAAACAAGAGATTCTACCTGAGCTGAAATTATGTTGTTTTTACTTTGGAATACAAAAATGTTGAAAGCCATTGTATTTCCCCCTGCTCCACAGACCTAGCAGGTAATGAGCATTGCAGTAGACTTCATGTATCAATAGAGATATCTGTCTCTTAAACCAGTCTTCCCAAGCCAGGCAAATTTTTGCTGAATAACTTTTTAGGGAGGTTTTTGTACAGTTTGTCCTTTTGCAGTGGAGTCATTCCATAAGGTCTTTTGAAAGTGTATCAGTGTGAAAGTGTATGAAACTGTTTACATCTTTTGAAACTTTGCCTCTCAAAGATTGAAAAAGGAACAGTAAAGCTTACCTATATTTTGTTTAGCCACAAGCGTCACTCAAACTACCACATCCTAAGCCAAACATGTATGCTTAGGGTCTTCTGTGCTATGGATTATCTTGACTTCAGCAGAGCTCCAACTTTCTCACTCATTTAAAATTACATCAGCAATAATTTCTCAACCATTTTCTTTCTCTTACAATGGCTAGTTTTGTTTATAATCTCACTCTATTTTTTTTTTTCTGCAGTCAATATTTTTACTTCAGCAGTGAAGTACATTGGGAGGAAGGGAGACAGAGTTATACCTTTGTTAAAGTGGAGCAAGTTGAATTAGAGCTGGGTCTTAGGTTTTATTGACTCTTGCAGCCTTTGTTGCTCTGATTGCTAGGGCTAGGAAATAAACTTCAGTCTCTGAACTACACTTCATGTATCAAACGTCTTCACAGTGAGAATACTTCTTTTGGTATTCCTTCCATGCTATTTAATTGAAGGAAAAAGTAAAGATTACCGACAGGGAAAGAATACTTTCCCTCTTAGAGATCAAGTTGCAAGGAGGAAACACACAGTCTGTAGGGAAATCTGATATTTAGAGGCCTTTTAAGTCATTCCTAGGGTTCCACAGACCTGGGGGTAGATTAGATTAAATTTACAGCAGCTTCTCTATGAATGCTCCATCTGCGCAGAAGATCTTCTCAACTCCAATACACACTGTATTACTGTTTTAAGGCTTGCTCTGAAAAAATCTTCCATTGATGGCTTTTGGGTATTTATGGTTCCTAGAGTATAGAGCAGTAGTAGAGAGAGTAGCCTCTGTTCTTTGTGATAAAGATAACAGATTTTTAAAGTTTGGCTGTGAACTCTCTGAGTAGACATAGCATAATGCACTGCAATGAAAAGTCCTTGAGGCTGCCTTACGTATTGTACCCAAAGGGGCCTACTAATAAAGTCTACAAGATTATGTAACTATGCCCATTTGGGTAAGGGCCAACTTGCTTGCTAAACTGCTAATTAATCTGCCTTGTAATGGTAGCTTCTGTGATTCATACACTAGTTTGCTACGGAGCTCATTTGGGCTATCTGTTCATTTCACACAATAGGTGGAAAGTAGTATATTGACAGTAATTTCCCGGCTTTGCGTATCCTTCAGGCTCTACTTGGACAAACTAGAAGACCTATAATCTACTATCAGTTTCTTGGCCCTTCTATTAATCTTCTAAAATGTGTCAGCAAAATTGCCTGATGGAAACCACGTAATTTTTCAAGTCTAGTTTTTATTAATTTCTTGAGAAATTACCTACCCGCTTCTGGTTTGTGTGTGCGCTGGGTTTTTTCCTTTGTTTCTTCCTCCAGGCTTTATAAAAATGAAATCCTTTTTATATAAGGAAATCAGGAAATGATGAGAGAATAATTTCAGTCATACTCTTGTTATCATCCACTGATTCTGTTCTTCAGACCTGGATGAATTATGCAAGTGACAAGTTATGCAAAGTTTATAGGTGCAGAAAGCACTATTAAGATTTAGCTACCCACACCAAAAGTGAAATTCTCCTGAACGCTGTCTCCTCCTTACAATTAAGACCCAAAATATTGCCTCTACAAATCCAAGGTGCTGATGGTATGAACTCATAAGCAAAATCAGCAGCAGACTTTATTTTCTGAATATTACTTCTACACAGAAAACGTCAAGGGTCAGAGTTGCTTACAGCTGTGATTCCCTCAGATCTTTCATCAGGATAACTTGCTTCTGTTTTGTCACAATCTGTCTTGATTTCTCCTTTCATAGTGCCCAGTCCTGAAAAATGAAGTGTCTACCTGAGTTAAGTGTGCAGAGTGGCATAAGCTGAGCTAGTATCTTCATCACGTGATTTATTTCAAGACCTCTTTTACTTTGAATCTGGGAAGCAAAATAAGAATATGTTTTGAGAGAATATCTTTTTTTACAATTGCAATAATTTATTTTTAAGGAAAACTTTCAGAATGTTTTGGAGTCACTTGAGAAATAGACAGACAGTGGGCATTCCTGTCCAGGAAAACAACACTAAATTATTTCAAGCATGGAAAAAAAAAAAAGGTGTGGTGTTGGTTTTTCTTTTTTTTTCCATCTGAAGTTCAGTATGCAATTTAAAAAATATTATATATTTGTCATAGGATCCGGCTAATTGGTATAATTCTATGACAATCATCAGGCACTTTAGAAAAAGGCCACTAAATGTGCACAATTCAGCCAGGATAAATGACATTTGTGCTGTAAAAACACTATGAAAATTATATTCTGAAGGAATAGCTTCTGAGTTAATACACAATTGCTCTGCTCAAGTGCACATGGCATGTAGTGACTTTGGCTTTTTTAGTACTTTCTGCTGGGTTTCTAGTTCCAGAGAGTCTTACTGGACCCTTCCTGAACCCTCACGTAGGGAAGAGCCAAGGTGGAAGTGCTCCTTTGCTATGCTTTTTCCGTTAATGGACTAAGTTTCCCCCAGACCTTTCTGGGCAGTCACCTGGCAGCTGACTGCCTTTTACTGGCAGTCAACATAGATTTCACTTCTGAGTAAGGTGTGTAAACTTCTGGTGCCATCATTCATGCTCTGAAAGAGTGGAAAGGATAGTGGCAAATACTGAATACCTTTCAGTACAAAAAGTGAATATCCAGAGCAAAAGACACTTTCATTTCCTGCATGAAAACTTCACAGGTTGTACAGTTCAAACACGTTTAAAAAAAAAAAAGGAAAATAGGTGTGGAACAATGACAATACCTGCTGAAGAGTGACTTTTAGGTTACTAAGCAGAAAGAGGTCAACTCTCCATTAATAGCTTGGCAATCAGAACATTGATTTTGAAACATTATCTGAATGACCAACATTATTTTTATAGCTACTTTTTATAATGGCTAAGCCATTTCACCAGCTTGGCGATTCATTTTTGCTGCCATATGATAATCAGAAGTTGAGATTTTTTTTGTTTTACATGAAAACTAAATTTATTTTTGATCATCAGTTAAACTCTCCCAGAAATTTTAGAATTTTTCAGTGTCTCTTGAAATTACCTTCAGTTTTTTGAAAGTAGTCTGGGTTTAATAGATCAATTTGTGGAACCTGTTCAGCACGATGGGTTCAGCTTGTTAACAGCTCCATGCAAAGACAGTGATCTGTTCATCCTGTTCTGCCTTCCACATTTCAGTGACCAGCACACCATCATTCATCAAAGGAGACTTAAGGCAATGATACAGTCCCTGTTGAAGTGGATAGAAACAGTAGAGACATTTACAGCTGTTCAACAGTTAAGATCAGCTTTCCTTGTTCATATCAGAAATATCATACCCAGATAGATAAAAAATTGTGTATTATTATGTGTGCAGATGTTGTATTTTTGCAAGAGCAAGATGAAGAAGTGTTTCCTTCTATTTTCTAGGCACTCCTGTCTCTGGCATTTATGCCCAGATAAAATAGACATAAACATTATTTCCAGAGCTAAATATAGGGGCAAAAGCTCATATACCTTGGAGTATTTCCACTGCCTGACTTGGAATGACAGTGCCTTCAACTTACTGGTATTTTGTATTTTGTCTGCTTTCTTTCTCACACTCACTTTTGTTGCTTCTGCTTCTCACCTACAGTCTCATTCTGCAACATTAAGCAAGGCAGTAACTAATATGTATTGTTCTACACGAGAATTATTCTTCACTTTAGGAAGGAGAACTGGGAGGGCGGTGGTTTTCATTATTTGTTACTCCTTTCCCATGCTAGCATGGACCATCAATCTTTCTCCGTATTTTTTTTCTTTTTATTTTTGTGATTCCCCTTGCAGTTTGGAAATAGTATTTTGTGTATACTTTTGGTGTCAGGGTTACCACAAGCAGAGCTTCTACTGATGGCTTGCTGTAGAGGAGTGGAAAAAAAATTGGGTAAAAATGTGAATATGGCTGGTTCCTGCTAGTCCAGACAAATCTAAACAGTAGGACTACAAATGGACTGACATGCCATGTTGTGGAGCTGTTGTCAGAAAAAATGTTATCCAAGGCTTTACGCGTGGAGGATTGCAAATGAACCCAGACTTCCCTTCAGAGCAGTTTGCTGCATGGAAAGGAATGGAATATAAATGGGAGTAAATACTCTGTTCCTAGGACGTAAAACTGTAGGACCAAGTGGGGAGAAGGAAGAGTGCTGCTTGGTGTTCTGAGGTAAATGCAAGCAGCAAGCATGATACTTATTTACAGATATGTGAGTTTTTATACTACATTTGCCCAAGTCTTATCTGACATAACACTCATTTCCAAGCTAGAGTCTAAGTATGTATACTGAAACAGTTCACATTTTTTTAATCTTCTGCTGATGTTGCTGTGAGATTGGGATTGTTTGAAGAGTATTGTCAATATTTGTGTTTTTATTGCACTGCATGTATCTTTATAAAATTTAACTTGCCAGTGCTAGATAGAGCTCATCTAGCAAGATAGGCCACTGCCTTTCATTAATGACGTGTAAAACACTGTTCCACTATTGGTTTACGGATCTCAATTAATGTGGCCTCCCTCTGCTTGCTTCCACGTTGTTTATTGCTTATTTACACACAAAGCCACATGAAGCTGCAAAATAAACTGCACAAAGATTCTTGAGACCTCATAGTGGATTTTGCCATGATACATGATGTCAATTGTGTGGAGATGCTACTAAGTGGTTCTAAAAGGCAAAGTATCTTGTTGATCTAAAAGCTGCAGATTTTCATGAATAGAGGTTTTAATGTGATCATCAGAGTGAGTCCACTGGAGCAATTTTACTGCTTTGTGTTAATCTATCTGGGAGCTGTTTATGGTGTTAATAACATTGCAGGTTGGCCCAGCATCATGTTCAGTGTTGTAGTGGACTCACATGATAAATGGATGGTTAGCTTTATTAAAAAATGTCAATCCTTCTATTTCTAAAATACGCAATAATGTTCACTGCTTCTTAAGAGTCCATTTTGTGCTCTGAGGCAGTTTTTGTCAAAGCAGGCATAGTACAGCTTCATATTATGGATGCGTTTTTTGCCCCTTTATTGGCTCTTTCTGGTACTTCATAGCTATGAAGCTGCTTGTGATTAATACAATACACCCATTTGTGCATATCTATTGTTAGTCTACACTTTTGCAATTAGGTTAATCCTGTAGAAAGTGGTGATCCTGTGTTTTATTTGTTAGAAGCTGCTTAGGAATTTATACCTTTATGCTGAGAAAGAAGTGCCTGGAACAGAAGTTGTACAGATGGAGCAAGTCTGACAGGACTCTGATCTTATGAAGTGACTCACCTTCCATCTGCGGAGGAACTGAGGGATAATTGTGCTTGTTGGTTTGATTTCCTCTGTCACGTTTCTCTGCACATCCTCTTTCTGGCCACAATTATAAATAGGAATGATACAATGTGATGAGATTGTGGCTTCAAGTGGCTGGCCTGGCTAAGCTTTGGTTAGCACAGTGTATATTCCAAAGCAACACAATCAGAACTGTTTCAATACTTCCCATTTCCAGATTTCTTTCTTTCAGGAAAGAGATTCTGCAGATATCTTTATGAGTAAAAGCAGACCAGTACAAGCTTCTCCAGTGCCATTTTCTATTTGCTGGACACCTGTTGTGCCCACCTTGTTATCTGGTGTTTGTGTATTGCTGTATTCTCAGTGTGGGTCTAGACTTTGCTGCTGACTCTCAGTGGCTAGCCTCTCTGACTCTCTGACTCTCTGACTCTCTGACTCTCTGACTCTCAGCCTAGCTCCTGCATGAACTTCTTGTCTGAGGGTTCAAGGAGACCTCACCTCTGCTTTCATTCTAGCAGTGGCAGCTATGTGGGGGTCCTGCACTCCTTGGTGTTGTGGTGGGTACTGGTCATTGGTCCTGTTCTTTTGGATCACCTAATCAGGGCATGAGAGTGTAGAATCACTCGGATTAGTGGACGTCGTTTATCCACATTGTTGTCTGCATTGCTACTCCCATTCAGGCCCTGTAATCTTCAACCAATCAACTCTCACACCCTGTACAGCTTTCTCTTTTTCCCCCAGAAGGCCTCATCTCAGGGAATTCTTACTCTTAATTTCTGTTTCCTTGTTCCTCAACCAGCCAGAACTTCAGATTACAAGCTGTCAGGGCAAGTATTATACCAGCTCCAAGGAATTTTGTTCCTCTCCCCCTCTCCCCAACCTAACTTTTGGAATAACTTCAGTGCCGCGTCATAGGAACCCTTTGTCTCATGGTTAATGTAGAATGAAACATTTGTAGGCAAGGCTTTCATCTACCTCCAAATGGTTTAAGGCTATTTCAAAGGACACATGCAGGAGATGTCTGGAAAAGCATTGACATCTGCTCTATCACATTCATGGTAAAGCAAAAATAACTGCTGAACTCTGTGTAGTTACTTATTTTGGTCTTCATTTTATGAAAGGTGTTTAGGTTTGTATGTATCCCATTAAATCAGTGTTCTCGAGGCCAAGAGACCTTTGAAAAGACTGGCTGAAGTGCTGGGGACTGAGTTGTGGGCCCCAGGTTGGAGTTGACCTGTGGATGAGTCACAACCTAGCAGAATGTTTTGTTGTTTCTGTTGGCTTCATGTTCCAGAGGCAGAACCTGGCCCACCTGTGTCTCTATGGCTTCACCCTCACCCAGGTGGTCATGGTTGGGGTGGTAGGTGAGGCCAGGATTATATTAATAAGAAGCCGAGGAGTTAGAAGAGCTTCCTGTTGTGTGTGGCTTCTGTTGGGGCTGGTCACACCTTGCTGAGCTCTCTTGGTGGCCTTCTTCCATGTGAAGGGCCACTGAGGAAGCCATCTCCATCTGTTGTGTCCAGCAGGCGATGCTGGCACCACAGTGGGCAGCGAAGGAGCTGGGCCCACAGGAACTTGTGGCAGGACTGTCTGAAAAAAGACTTCTGAGGGGATGTTGGTGAGTTCAGTGTTGTCCTGTGTGATCAGGCAAGTGATGACAGCATAAAATGATGATGGCTGAACCAGCACAACACTGGCCCTAACAGGTTAGTCTAATTTGCCTTCTCACATTTTTTATTTATTTCTGCCTTTTTTCAAAATTAAGTATAACATTTTAAATTGGATTGAGTAGGTAGTTGACTATTCCAATTATTTAATTAGTAACTATCTCAAAAAGCTGTTCTCCTCAAGAAAAGAAAACTTTTAAATAAAAATAATTTTTTTTACAAAAACCTTCAAACCCCCAAAAAACCCAAAAAGTTGAATAATCTATACAGTATTTTTCCAGTCAAGGTGTAGTATTATCCATAATGACATCACTCCTAAACTTCACGTCTGTGCCCTACCTGTGAAAGCTTAATAGTAGCTCTCCAGTGCCAAGGTTTTCATTTACTAGTCAGTAGTAGACTCACACAATTGAACCTTCTTCAAAGGGAGATTTTTTGTAAGAAAATCACTTTAGATTCTGCTTTGAGCTGAAGTAGAAATAAATTTAAAAGGGTTGTGATTAAAGGCCATTCTCAACATTGCATTTAAGAGACATAAAAAGGCTTTACAAAGGAAGAGACAAGAGATTGAGGATTACCGTGTTGACTAGAGGGCTCACCTACATTGAAACAAATTAAATTGGTCTCCTTGGCACTTTGGCTGTGTGGCTGGGAAGAAAACCACTGTTCCTCCTGCCTCAGTCTTGATGCCTGCCTGGTTCTGACCTTAAAGGGAAAGCTTGTGGTGACTGCAGCTGAGGCAGAAAGGGCAGCCCTGTGTCATTCAGTCCCAGCTGTGGTTCACTCCATGCCTCTGATATGCAGAGCTGGGCCATACTCTGCATTCATCAGACAGATGCAGAGATGGCACGCTTGGTGAGATAAGATATGCCCAAGGTTTGGTGTCTCACCTGTTAACTCTGTAATGTTTTAAGGCTGATTCTCAACTGATCATCTTTTGAATAATCTCTAGGCAATTGCTCAATGCCAGGAGCTCAGTTCTGCCTCTTCACAGCTCATGTTAAAAACCCAGCCCTGGAAATCTCAGGGGCTTTTCCCTCTCCTACAAGAAACTGGGCTGAATTGCTCAAAATGGGGGGGGCTGTTCAGCAGGGCTGTATCTCTGTCATCATGGGTCTAGATATTCGTGAGACATGAGAGACACAAGCTGCTTTCTGTAGAGCGTATTTTGTCAGTACTATAGAAAAAAGAAAATGCTTGAAGTAGGGCTTGTAGGCTGGGATTGGGAAGGCCTCATTTCCAGTTCGTAGCTCAGGATTGTTTCTATCATTTCCATGAAAAAAAATCACAGCATACTGAAGAGAAAGAATCCTTGAAGTAGTAATGACATGAGTGTTAACAGTGTCTCACTTATTGGACAGATAACCTGCTTTTATCTGAGATAAATTTTGAAGCTTGACTGTGGTTTTTTGACCCAAAACATCTAGGAAAAGCTGTTATATAAATGACAGCCCATGGCAGTGTCCTCTTTTTTCTTCTAATACCTGTGAATTTAGTTAAAACTAACTGAAAAAAACTAAAACTAACTTAAAAGGTTAGTTCTGTTTTATTTTGTTCTAGAGACCTGTAGGTGCTTAATTGAAGAAAAAAGTTCACCCAGTCCTGACTTCAGTACCTAAACTCTAGACAGTGATCCAGAGCTCAGACACACCAGTTGCCTACTGGTTTGCTACAAAGGGAACAAGCTTATTCATTTGGCTTGATCTTCTAAACCAACATATTAGCATAGATTGGGTGCTGGTTGTAACTTCCTGCTTTTGCTTTGGAAACCCAATGTTTTCCCAAAAGTATGAATTTCAATACCTTGCTCTAGGTGCCTACTTTGTCTCCTCATCTCCAGTAATGGTCTCTAGTACTGGGAGAACTGTCTTTGAGCATACACAGAGGTTTGGAAGGTGTTTTGCTCCATATTGAGAACCTACAATTCCTTGGTGTTACTAAGAATGATTTAGAGGGCTATTAGTGTGGTGTGAGCCCAGATGTTGGTTGTAACCAGACTGGATCTGCTTTGCAGAGCAGGTGCGTACATTGTTGAAATGTGAAACAAAAAAGGTAATTAGTGAGATTTTTGGTAGCATTATGAGTTTACTCTTGAACTCATCTGTATGCTTTGCTGTTAATGAAATTGAGTTAGCCCTAAGTTCATTTGTAGTTCACATCTCTAGAAAGGGCTTTGTGCCTCGTTTATAAGGCTTCTTTGATTGCTCTACAGCTGAGTGAATTCATGTTGATGTTTCATTACTGACTGAACAGCACAAACTGTGAATGTGAGATAGAAACTTAGTTGTTTTAAATTCCATTAAGAACCTTGGCTTAAAAATCCTAGCCCTTAAAATTAGATGTTCTGCATGGAAATATACTGTACTACATCTGTTCGAATCTACGTAGGCAACCACAGAAGTGGCAAAAGGAAAAGTTACTGACACAATCATTGAAGTGCAGAGGAAGGGGAGTATTCAGTTGAAATCTTGTTTCGTTCTTCCAGGTTTGTTACCTTAGTATTGGAATGAATAGCACTGCACCATCAACTGCTTTGCAAACCTCCTTTGCTCAAAACACCACGTCTCAATTTAATGACTGGCTATTGAATGCTTTTTTTATATATAGAATTTTTTTTTCTAATTTGAAAAAAGTGTTATGCTGTTCAAACTATTTGCTTTTATCAGTATTATAATACCTTGATTTTAAAAGACTGTAATGGAAGATTCTTTTTTGATTCCACCCAACAACTACAGAAAAACCCCCCAAAATATTTTGTTTGCATTTTTAGACTGAGCAAGTGGAAAAGGTAATGCTCCAATAGTAGCCTTTGACGAAACAAGAGACTTCCTTTTTTTTTTCTCTTATAAAATGTCACTTTGAATTGCATTGTGCAATTATCAGTTTGTTTGTTTTTAAAGCTGCTGTTCCAGACTTTGCGGCCTTTTGCCTTTTTATAATAGCTACAGCAAGTCATGCAAGTCTGGAAAGGAATAAGTGTAAATCATAGAATATAGAACACTTTGGTTTGGAAGGGGCCTTTAAAGGTCATCTAGTCCAACCCCTCAGCAGTGAACAGAGACGTCTTCAACTAGATCACGTTACTCAAAGCCCTGTCCAGCCTCACCTTGAATGTTTCCAGGGATGAGGTTTCTACCACCTGTCTGGGGAACATATTCAAGTGTTTCAGCACCATCATGGTAAAAACATTTCTGCCCTATATCTAGTCTAAATCTACCCTTTTTTAAGTTTAAAACCACTATCCCTTGCCCTGTCAACTGGCCTTTCTAAAAAGATTTTTCCCATCTTTCTTATAAGTCCCCTTTAATCAAGGCTGCAATGAAGGCTGCAATAAGGTGTCCCTGGAGCCTTCTCTTCTCCAAGCTGAACAACCCCAACACTCAGCTTTTTTTTCATAGGAGAGATGTTCCAGGTGGTCTTCCTCTGGACCCACTCCAACAGATCCATGTCCTTCTTATGTTGAGGGTTCTAGAGCTGGATGTAGTACTCCATTGTGAAGCAATCCTTAAGAGCAAGAAATCAGGCAAGGGAAGCAGGGCTCTCCTGCATGGTTGAGCAGGGAGCTTCTGAAAAAGTTCAAGTGGAAGAAAGTAGTCTAAGTACAAGAGGGGACTGATCTCTTGAGACAATTGCAGAAATGCTGTCAGAGTATGCACAGATGAAATGAGGAAAGCCAAGGCCTCCTTGGAATTAAACTTGGCAAGTGGTGTCAAAGCCAACAGGAAGGGTTTCTTCAAGTATATTGGGGGCAAAAGGAAAATGAGAGAATATGTGGGCCCATTGTTGAGTGAGACAGGTGAACTGGTGGGAGAGCATGCACAGAAGGCAGAGTTACTGAATGCCTTCTTTGCTTCAGTCTTCACTGCTGAGGTCACCCTTCAGGAGTCCCAGACTTTGGAAGAAACAGAGAAAGTCTGGGTGAAGGAAGGCTTCCTCTTGGTTGAGGAGGATCAAGTTAAAGAGCAGTTAAGTAAACTGGATACCCGTAAGTCCATAGGTTCTGATGGGATACACCTGCGGGTGCTGAGGGAGCTGGCAGAGGTCATTGCTGGGCTGCTTTCCATCATCTTTGAAAGGTCCTGGAAATCAGGCAAGGTGCCTGAGGACTGGAGGAATGCAAATCACAGAATCACAGAATGCTAGGGATTGGAAGGGACCTTGAAAGGTCATCTAGTCCAATCCCCCTGCCAGAGCAGGATCTCCTAGATCAAGTCACACAGGAATGCGTCCATGTGGGTTTTGAATGTCTTCAGGGAAGGGTATTCCACAACCTCTCTGGGCAGCTTGTTCCAGTGCTCTGTAACCCTTACCGTGAAGAAGTTCTTTCTCATATTTATGTGGAACCTGCTATGTTCCAGCTTGCACCCATTACCCCTTGTGTTAAGGTAGAAATACAACCCCCAGAGGAAGCCATGGGGCTGTGCCAAGGGCTGGGGCAGAGCATGCCTTATGAAATGGGTAGGGGTCCGGTAAGAGACCAAAGTGCATTCCAGGTCTGATAGAGTAAACAGCTGAGCAAATCTAGTATGCAATAAACAGGGCACATTATACATAGAGCTTCTTAATGTTACTTTAAAGTCACTTTTCAGGATACAACTGTATTTAAATTCTGTACCACTTAGTGTTTCTTCCTGACCAGATTTGTTCCTGAGTGTTGCCTGCATAGAGCAGAATTGCTCTTGCTGTTAGAAAAGAGAAGGAAAGTGTGAAGTCAAGAATGGTGGAGCCAAAATATTTGTAAATAAAAATATGAGTGTTACACAGTCATGCTCTTCTGAACAGTTAATTGTCATGGTTTAACCACAGCTGGTAAGTAAGTCCCACACAGCTGCTCACTCACTGCCATGGGATGGGGGAGAGAATCAGAAGGGTAAGTGTGAGAATAATAGGTAAAGCAAAAGCCATGCATGCAAGCAAAGCAAAAACAGGAATTAATTCATCGCTTCCCATCGGCAGGCAAGAAAGCTATCTCCAAGAAAGCCGGGCTCCATTACATGCAATGATTACTTGAGAGGACAAACACCATAACTCTAAACGTCCCCCTTTCCTTCTTCTTCCTCCAGCTTTATATTGCTGGGAATGATGTCACATGGTATGGAATATCCCTTTGGTCAGTTGGGGTCAGCTGTTTATCTCTTTGAAGTTGGGCAGCCACATTGGACACCAAAAAGGAGATCAACGATTGACCTTGGCTGGCTGCCAGGTGCCCACCAAGCCAGTCTCTCACTTCCCCTCCCCAGCAGGACAGGGGAAGAAAATATGATTAAAAAACCTGTGAATTCAGATAAAGACAGTTTAATGAAGAAAAAAGAAAAGGAAAAAATATTTTACTGAATACAGTGATAAGAAGAGACAAAGATAAAATGAGATAACCCTGTGTGGGTGGTTACATCCTTTATTTATTTATTTATTATTAAGAAATGCATCTAATGCTCTAAATCCATGACTTTGCCAAAATGACGCTGCATCTGTGTGTGATTGAGTAACTTTTATTCAAAAAGGGTAGATAATACTTGTTACTAAAATTAGTGCATGTGACTTTCTAACCAAACTAGACTTCATATGTGAGATGTTTAAAATAATCTTCATGGGTTTATAGCTTCATCCTTGTCTGCAAATAATGGATTGCTTTGGATAGAAGAGGGAAAAAATGAGTAAATCTGATTTCCATTTAGTTCTTGGGAGAGATCCCTGATTTTGAGCTTACTCTTTGCAAACACTAGATTGTATGTGCTGATAATCACTGTTGGAAAACAGAAAGCTGTCATGGCTGTGCGATATTCAGGCCTGTCAGCCTGGAACAATAAATCTCTTCTCATACAGCTGCCATAATGAGCAATCTGTTTTTCAGTCAGTGGGTCAGGTGTGGTTTTTGTTTTACAAGGTACAGATACATCGTTTAATGCTATGCTGCCGTGGTACTGGTAATGGGAAGGGGAAGTTCAGGAGATCTGTTGATACGAAGTTTTGTTGTTTTTTTCTATTGTTGTTGCACAGCTTTAGGATGAACAGGGAAGTAAGTAGAGGTCTGTATAGCTGTCTGAAATGTTCAGGAAGCTCCTAATTCAGCATTCAGCAATTGCTATAGCCATACGCTTGTCAAGTCCTTGTAGATAATCGGGCAGATCATTCTCTCTGTTATATTACAGAGCTACTAGACTTGTATAGCATTATTACTATTAACAGAATTTCTCAAGGATTTAGCCAAAGGCATGCTTTTGATAAATATAACGCTGAACATTGTCTTTCATATCACCAGCTGATGGCTTTCAGTTAACATTGCTGATCAGGGCCTGCAAAATTGCAAAGTTAGAGAATTTTCATCTTGGAAATTCTAGACCATTATCTTCAGCCAAGGTTACCTGACACCTCCTCCAAGCTTACGGTACCCTTTGAAACCTAGCCCTTTATCTGCCCTGCTTCTCTACTTATTCGTTGTTGGCATATTTTATGATCCTGCCTTGGAAATGGAAAGCTTGACTGTTTTATGGAACTCTTGCTAACAATTGGCTCTGTATTAAAAATCACCCTGCCAGGGCTCAGAAATATTTTACTGCTGCAAGACAGCTTATGAGCATTAAGCTGAATGTGGACATTTTGTCAACAATGCCAGGATGTTTAGACTTTTTTATTATACTTTTTTTTTTTTTTTTTGTCTAGAGAATGGTGTTGTCTGTGGCTTTCAAGGGACATGTGTAACAATGGCTATGCAAGAAAAGCAGCACACTATGAAGATAGTTGCATCAGCACAGATATGGAGTAAACTCTGGAGGTGAAAGAATTTCACTTGACAATTATATCCATGCACAATACAAACTAGACATGAGGCAATTTAATTAATGAAATTAAATAGTTAAACTACCAGTGCAATATACATCCTTGCATTTTATTTCCATTTCTTTACAAGTAGTATACACTACTGAAGTCCATAGTATTAACTTGCACTTGATGCCAGAATTCTAACTTTCTAAATCCCTGTTTTATTTAAATTTTTCCGTTCCCAAAGTGTCCCCAAAATCTCTCATCTTGAACAGTGGTTTTTGCTACAGAAAAGTAGCTTCAGTCCTCCTCCAGACTGATAGATGGGCAATCTTTGGACTGAGTGGTGGCTGGGGGTCAAAAAGCTGGATGAGGAGAGTGGGACTACAAGATTAACTGTGTGTGAGCTATTTCTGGACAGAAAGAGCTATTTATTTCTCAGGTGCCCATTACAGAGAAGAACAAGGCATAAGATTGTTAAAATTAATGTTAGTTAATTTTGTATGCAATGATGAACTTGATCCTTAGTTGCTCCTATCAACAATCTCAGGGAAGCCAGAATTACACTTAGTAAGTTCTTATGGAAATTAACTATTCTATATTTACAACTTTGTTTTAAAGTTCTATTTTCCTTTTTTGTACATTTCTTTTGTCCCTCCCTCAGACTCCTGTGGATAATCCCCCCCTAGGTGCTTTTATAACTGCTTATTCTTTAACAAGCCAGATCTCTCTTTATCACTTAGTTATTGGAGTTACTACTCTATTGCATTATTTCCTTTTGGTTTGTTTTTTTTTTTTTTTTCTTCCCCTCTGGGTACCGTTGGTAAATTCTCCAGTAAGTCTGGGAAGATGTTTCTGCTTGTGATTGTAAGGGAATTTGGAATTAAGTGTTTACAGCAAATCTACCAGAGCCTGTGAATCCACCAGGAGAGTTCGACTTGCACGAAAGGTCAGGAAAAGTAAAGTTTTTCAGCTTTACCACTCCTTAATCTCATTAGATACCTCAAAAAAAGTTGTGCTTTCTCTTCTGGTGGTAGCAGGATTATAATATCTGTCTATAAATAGGTCTTACATCAGCTGCAGGTGCATAAAGCATTGTGCCTGAGGGCACAAAGGCTTCATGCAATTTCTGGAACATGCATTTTGACCGGTTTCTCAGAATTGGGAGCAGTGGAGAGAGGGACATTAATGAGGCTCAGTTTACCAGCTGATGATCAAAATCTCTAGTGTCTGACATCTTTGCAAATTACCCCCTCAGGCATCATCTTTGTGTGATCTTTACTGAAAAAAGAACAGCATTTTACAATATAATGCATCTTTGCTGAAAACATGGAACATTTTATAAATATAGGGCTACTTGAGTGAAGCTACTTAAGTTAAAGTGTTGTTATTTGCTTGTTCTTAGGTTAGGCTTTCAATCTATCCTTGGAACATCTGATTTCTTAACAGCTTTCATTTGTACGTTTTTGCTTTTTCCTTTCTTGGGTTTAGGGACTTTCTGCAGAATTACAGTCTAATAAAAATAAGAGGATTTACAGTAGAAGCTGAGTGCATTTCAGTGTGATAAGATATTAAGCTTACCTTCAGGTGATCAAAATCTGAGGTCAGATTTAAGTTAAGGCTCCATCTAAAAAAGGCTTCTTCAGCAACTGTATGTTGTTTAACAGGTTTGGATGTTTTTTGGTGTTGGTTGTTGTTGAATGTTTGAATTATTTTGTTTCTCGTTCTTTTTTACAAATAGCATCTATCATGGTAGAATAATTTTTTTTTTAAAAATCCTTGACTTTTATCTTAGAGAAAATCAGGATGCAATATTTCATTTTGGACCTGCCACTCCACTTGCAGAAAAAAAGTGTTCTCCATCATGCATCAGTCCCAAACAATTTTGTAATTAAAACAAATGAAAAACTAGTGTTTCATACTGGTGGCAAATATTCACATGCTAGTAGTTCAAAATACAATCTTCTATTTTTTCCAGCCAGATTTTCTGCTAGTGATTTGGTTCTGATTTAGGAAGGTTCTTGGACAACTGTATTATTCAGAATATCTGAATTCATTAAACAACATGATTTGTGGCACAAGTTGCATTTTTCTTTTGCTTTTTCAATATCATCCTTTCCCCAGGGAGAAAATAGTTTGTGGAGAGGATTGCTTTTGAAGGTTCTGTTTATTATCAGTGCTATAGCTGTGTATTCTAGTCTTCCCTATATCTGGAAATCTGCACCTGTTTTAAATGCTGAATGTTATTTAGGCATGGATGTCATCCTTTATTCAAAACCTTATTGCCTTGAACCTCCCTTGCAAAGCTGTTTTATGAGCACTTCACATTTCTTTTGTGCAACGGTAAATTAGTATAACTTACATGAAGTGCAATGTAGTGTAAGTGCAGGTTTAGGAGTACAATCCCATTCAAGGTGATACCGGAAGTAATAGTTTAGGGGCTTACAACTCTGCACTAGTAGGTGGAGGGGCTATTCTCATCTAAAATGTCATTTCCACTGAATTCAGTGAATTTATGCATACTTCCTACTAAGTAGGTTCTGCAAAGGATTGAGTTCTGGAGAGGGATCTACTGATATTTAAATTCTGGTGTTTATTTGGAGCTGGCTCTGATCATATTTCTGTTTGCCCTGAGGTTTCTGCTAAGATGACAGTCTAAATTAGGAGTGGAAAGAGAAAGGTGCTTGTGTGACTACAAGTGAAAATATTCCTCTGAATAAATTTATCACTACTATTTGTGAAAATGTATTTCTATATCAGCTGAATGAGTAATAAGTTATAATGAGGACCAAGAGTTTCTATCTTCGTCACTGCAATGCATTTTAAAATATTTTATAATAAAAGCCTGGCTGTTTGTCTAAGAATAACAACTGTGCTTTGCAATGTGACTTGTGGAATTCTTGTACAGAAACTGTCACTCAGTATCCTTCTGCTACTTGAAATGTAGGGCCAAGTATAACAAGATTTTGGATTCGCAGCTTAGTAGTGTGAAGGACTTTTAAAAATATGGTTTTAATATTGAAAGAATAGACTGGTCATGAGTTTCAGATGTGTTTATAACTTTGGTCTCACTGCCTGAAACTTCAATTACTTTTTAGAAAATCAAATATATGTGATATTTTAAGCTCTCAATTTAAATTTCTTAGGAAAAAAAAAAGAGGGAAAGAAGGGTGGCTAAGGAAAGAAGTATTGGATTGCAAAAAGCTGACAGAGGGCAGAAAGGGCTCATTTTGATTTCTTCTGTCTTTATGAAATGTAGATTTTACAAATATGTGGGATTTATTTTGCTGTATTAAAAGAAATATGATCCCATCAGTTACAATTGACCTGTATATTTCAAGCAGTCTGCTGCCATTAGCAAAATGCAGAGGATTTTCTTTTGCTATTAATTTTATACAACTGTCTCATCAAGCGTGCATGTTGAAATCCCTTTAATTAGAGATCCCAAATACTCAAAAAATAATAGCTATTTTATGTCAAGTTCTTAGCTATCTTTACCCTTTGTAAGCCAATGATGAAAATGAACAACTTCTATATAAAAGAAACAACTTCTGCTTGCTCTGTCATACTCTGCCTCACAGATAAACATGGCATGATTCTTAGTCAATATTGTATTTAGTAAAGCCTATGAGAAAATATTTTCTTGTTTTCTTTTTTTTTTTTAAAAGGAACAAAACAGTTTTCAAAACTAATCGTATTTTTTTTTACCTTCTATGTTCTTTCATATAAGGCTTTAAAGTAGTTCTCACATATGCCAAAGGCTTCTGACAGTAAACATTTTCTGAGCAATGAGAAACCTACCAAGTGGTCTCTGCAAAGAGACAAGCGTATGGCAATATTACAGAGAGCTTGTAACTGCAGCAACAGCAAGCATATGAGATCCTCTAGACTTGGTTCATTACTCTGTGCTCAGGGCACAGTAAATGTAAGCTTTGTCCTTTTTATGCTGTCAACCTTGGCAATCAAGTAAGGATCTGGCTGTTGCGGGATGGATTTGTGTAAGCTACAGGTTGTATGATAGACACCTCCTCCAAAGTTGTCATCTTAGGGAAGAATTGCTGTTGCCGCACCCTGCTTGTGCACTGCTTGCTCTGTGTTGTTTGACTTGCTTAGGTATAGGAACTTCTTTTTTTTTTTGCAGGGGATGGGAGAGGGCAAGGAGGTCTTAATTATCTGGCTCCCTGCTTACTTTGCAATGTTAGAGCTGTGCAAATGGGGAGACAGGGTCCTGTCTCTGGCTGAAGATGGCAGGTCCACCATTGCAGACTATTGTTATTGAAGAAGTAGCAGTCTCTTCATGTAGTGTTAGTAAAGCAAAGAGCCTGTTTTGCAGGCTAGCTCAGTATGTTTGGCATAATAAGCCCATGATCACAGCTGACATTACATCCATTCAAGGACAGAGATGCACACAGGAACTAGTTATATCCAGTGCAGTACCAATCAGAGCTAGCTCCTGATGCTGCACCTCCTGGCTTCTGAGTAAGTCAGGGGAAGGAGTGGGGAGCTTTGTTTTGTTCCACTATAGCCACCAGATGATGATGAACAGTCTTTCTCCTGCCAGAGAGCAGCATAGGAGGCTGTGTTGCAATGGGCACGCACAAATCACCCACTAAGGTCAGTGATGACAATACTTGCCTTCTTAAGGGGTGCGTCAGCTTTCACTTGCTCTTTTTGTAAATGCAGAAGAATCAGATTAGAGCTTGTCTTTTAATAGCTGAGAGTTTTTCCCCTTTTTTGTCATCTCCCAGTCTACCCCAATGCTGTCACAAGCCTCTCTCTGGGGCTGTATCTTATTAGCAGAAATGTTGCCGATCCCAGAGGAGAGATTCAGATCAGCAAAATATCCCATTCCAGGAAAATTGTGTCTTCAGCTCTGTGTTATGATGTGCAAGTGTCTTTACTGCTTAGCTACAGGAAAAGTAGATTTTGCTGTGACATTTCTATTCAGCATCAGGGCCAGCTGGAAAATGTTAGGGTTGGTAATAGCAGCCTTTAAAAATTTATTTTAAATTGGCATCACTTGATCATATGTAAGCTCTTCCATCCTTTTTTTTTTTTTTTTTTTTTTTTTTTTTTTTGTTAAGATTGAATGTTGTTATTACAGAGTAAAGGAGAGGCATTGAAAATGCTGGCTTCTCCTCACAGCAGCATACCCCTGTTGTGCTGTCAAAGGATGATGGATCACTGCTTCTAGGTCTTGTGCTTGGATCACAACAACCCCATGCAACACTACAGGCTTGGGGAAGAGTGGCTGGAAAGCTTCTCAGTGGAAAAGGACCTGGGGGCTCTTGTTGACAGCAGGCTGAACATAAGCCAGCAGTGTGCCCAGGTGTTGAAGAAGGTCAACAGCATCCTGGCTTGTATCAGAAATAGTGTGGCCAGCAGGACTAGGGAAGTGATCATCCCCCAGTACTCAGTACTGATGAGGCCACACCTTGAGTACTGTTTTAAGTCTTGGGCCCTTTGCTACAAGAACACTGAGGTGCTGGAGTGTGTCCAAAGAAGGGCAACGAAGCTGATGAAGGGTCTAGAGCACTAGTCTTATGAGGAGAGGCTGAGGGAACTGGGTTTTTTTAGTCTGGACAAAAGGAGGCTCAGGGGAGACATTATTGCTCTCCGCAACTACTTGACAGGCGAGGTGGGAGTGAGCCTGTTCTCCCATGTAGCAAGCAATACAAGAAGAGGAAATGTCCTCATGTTCCACCAGGTGAATTTTAGGTTGGATGTTAGGAAAAAATTCTTCACAGAAAGGGTTGTAAAGCACTGGAACAGGCTGCCCACGGAAGCAGTGGGGTCACCATCCCTGGAAGTATTTAAAAGACATGCAGACGCAGCACCTAGGGATGTGGTTTAGTGGTATCCTGGCAGCGCTGGCTTAAGAGCTGGACCTGATGATCTTGAAGACCTCTTCCAACCAGAATGATTCTATGATAATGCTGTATCCCAGCCTCAGGATGTATCATGGGCCATAGGCACCTAAAAACCTCCAACTTTCTTGGGAACAATAGAAGTCAAAGAACATGTGCAATTCAGGGATTATGCTCTTGTTCTTCAGGAGATGAGGAGGACATTACTGCTCTAGACCCTGGCAGTGGTATAGAAGCAGACATGTTGGGACTTTCTAATGGTTGCAGTAGCAGCAAGGTTTTGGTTTTTTTTTAATTTTTTCATTACACCTCTGAAAAGAAATTACTAAGTAGGGAGAAGAAAATGGTACTCCTTACCTGCTTTTCAAATTTTCTGTTGAGTGAGAAGTAATGAAGGTTTTAAAGATGATCTTTTATGCTGCAGATGACTTTCAATTGGTCGATCCTAGACAATGTAAACTAACACACTTCTTGTATTCATGTTGAATTATTATGTCTCTACCAGGCTTTTTGGTACTCTTTGCTCTGATAAGTCTTCAGGGACTTCTGTTAGAGCATTAGCCTTTCTTTCAGCCTTTGCTTGCCATGTAAGAGGGGTAAGGACCAGAGAAATATTTTTCCCCTAATTTAGCCTGCTTTCTAAGGATATCCTTGCATAAGGAGCTAATGCAGAATAGAGGGCTGGAGAAGGATGGGAGAGTAAGAGGCGCACTGAGGGACAGAACTGAAACACTGAAATTATTCCAGGTAATGTTCTGCCCCCATAAGGGAAAGCAGGTTAGGAGGCTGATTTTGGGGAAGGGTTGGGGTTGGCACAGGAACCTAGAGGTCTCTGCGATAGCATTCTATTTTTGAGAACAGCTCAGAACAGGTATTGAACAAAGGACTAAGGGTGACCTTAATTTCACTGCACCCAGGAAAAGGATGAGTGATGAAGGTCTGTATTGTGTACAGTAGAAAATGCAGACCATGATTAAATTTATGAAAGAAGGCAAGCAGGTATAGTAAACACACAGTTTACATTTGGGTGTGTTGCTTGTACATAAATTGAGAGCTGAAAAATTTCATCCGTGAGTATTCTTTCTTCCTTCCCTTTTTTCTAATTGCTGGGATCTGGGGAGATGGTCTAAGAAACATCTAGCCGTTCTTTCTCTGACCTTGCCCTCTTCCCTAGCCATGGTAGAGGCAGAACTTTGGACCAGTTGGATGTCTATCCTTTGTTGGTAAGACCATTTCTGCGTTATTGCAGTGGAATAAAAATATCAGACTTCCACAGTTTAGACCTTTTTCTTCATAAGGACAGACCAACAGAAACAAAATGTCATGAAAATGTGACTGAACTAAAGCATCATGAGTAGTCTTAGTGTTATGTAAAACACAACTTTTTAAAAATGGAGGACAATGAAGTAAATCCTGTGGTTTTGGTTTTCCTAATGTACTTTAGTAGGAATGAGTTTAAAATACCTCTTTAAGTAAACAAAGAACCATGCCTACTGTAAATGAGGGTGTCATTTCTTTGTCGGAAATGCTAAATCCTAGTCCCATGAGAATGCAGAAATAGGTAAGTGGAACAATAGATTTCTGGGACAAGATGGTGGACATTGTCTAGTGTGTTGATTTAACATGCATCATAAACAACGCATGATTTCTATTGGAAGAATATTTGAATGTAGTTCTGCCTAAATTCCTTTCCCTGGATTTTGAAACAACAGAGGGAGGGAAGAAATGTCGACAGAACTTGCAGAAAGAAACCTAGGATATAGTTTCTGGAGCAGTTTGAATGAAAGGTGTGGGATTTGTGCGTTAGTTCAGAGCGAGGAGCTGCTCTTACAAAGAAAGCAACCTGTGTCTATCACAGAGGATGAATTGTGCGGGCTGTCAGTTCCAGAAGCACAGTCAGATTTGACCAGAATTGCTGTACTGTGTCTGACAAGTGGATTTAACAGTTACTGTGAGCACATTTTTAGTACTCTAGTTGCAAACCTGACAGACTGCAAGGGAAGAGCCATCACAGATTCTAGAAAAGAGAATGAACTTTCCAAGGGGCACGACGAATGAAAATATTTATATAATTTCTTAGAAGAGGAAATTGCATCCAATTTTTTGGTTAGTTGAACATAGGAAGAAAGCACATGTAAAAGAGCTGAGCCCAGGTCTTTGTTCAGAATTGCACTGGACTCATTAAGGTGCTCCGTGCTGTGTAAACCAGGAATGGATCAGGACAGTCTAAATCAGAAGACATGACTGGAAGTAGTGTTTCTCAGTCTTAAACTACTCAATCATTTACTATGACAAGATTATATACAATGGCTTCCAGATGGTCTGCACTGCCTAAATTCAGTATTGAGGCTGTTGTTCCCAAGGCCAAATTTAGGAGTTGAGATTTTATCTCCTGCTGGGTCAGAGAAACCCCTTTTCCTGAGTGGCTTCTTTTACTCATCCTACTAGGGATTTCTACATTGACTTTGTCAGGAACAGAAAGATCCCTGTGCCTCAGCATTCTTATGCAGCTGTCTGTGCATCAAGGTCCCTTCTACAAGGGTGGCTGGTGTTGGCTGCTGTTCAACAGCAATGGCAGATGAGTTTCTCCTCTGCTTTTTGCCGTATGTGCAACTCCACTGGGCGCAGCATCTCACAGCAGCTGGGCAGTGCCCCCCAACAGGGTCTCTGCCTCTGCCTCACTGGGGCCCTGCTGTACCCTCAGGACTGTGGTAACAACCTGCCAACTGGATGACCAGGTAGGAATACTAAGCAAGTACTACAAGCTCTCACTTCCATTTGAGTAGCCATCCCGGTTGCTGAGAGCAGGATGTACTGCCCTCTCCTTTGCTGGCCTCCCTGTGCTGCCAGAGCCATAACTGGATCTTCAGAGTGATACTGAACATACAGTGGCACTTGGTAACAGAAACAGAGTTGTGTCTTCTGGTGGCCCATTGCAGTAGACATTCAAAAGCCACAATAATGAGCCTTGTATTTGCCAGAAGGTGGTAGGTAGAGCAGTGTGGGCTGTGGTAACACGTAGAAAAAATTTTTCATGGCAGTGTTTGGAAAATTTTTTGTTGTACATTGCTTTCCTTTGTGGGTAACTGGACTTGGTGATTCATGTGATATTTTCAAGCCACATGTCCCCTGTTCTAAGTACTTAACTGCTGTTAGCTGCAGGCTTGTCTGCCTTAGACAATGCTTAAACCAGAGGACTTGTAATGCGGCTCCAGTAACATATAGAGGAGCTCCAAAATGAGAATTTTACACTATAACTACTTTGGTTTCACTGTTCTATTTTTCATTGTCTTTTATCTTCTCTTTAGGACATTTCAACATTTCTCCTCTGGTTTTCTTGTTGGGTTTTTTGTTTGTTCGGGGGTTTTTTTGCTGGTTTTTTGTGGGTGGTTTGTTGTTTGTTGTTTTTCTTTTTCTAAATTGTCACCAGTGCCTTTGGCAGTAGAGGATGATAGGTCAGATCCTGCAGACTTCAAAATTCATTTTATCTCCAAGAACTCTTTCTGACCAGTTTGTGATTTTCATGTTGCCCTTGATAACCCTGATGATATTTCAGGTTAGGTAACGTGCAGCCAGGGAATTTTGCAGGGTTCTGCTTTGAAATAAGTCACGCTAATAAACGACAGTAGTTGCAGTGTACAATGTGGCTTTGCAAATGTACCTAACAGGTATGGAATTGTGTCAGAAGGGAGTGCAGTGTCGTTTTTCTTCCTTTCTGTGAGCTAGTGAGTGGCAGGTTTATCAGCTGTTTCATGTGTTTTGATAGAGACAGTGCAAACAAGGCTTTCTAAATCTCTGCTCCTAGTAACACTCTTGCTCCTCCTTCACTTGGAAACAATCTTGCTTTATAGTCGGTTGTTTTACTCTATGCTGTTATGCCCTGTTTCG